>CAKAOH010003163.1:30714-63870 GCA_916701665.1 Sebastiscus tertius
AAATAGTTTAAATAATCTAATTAGAGATGCACCGATCCTACTTTTTAAGTCCTGATACCGATAGCAATACCTGGGTAAAAACCGATACCCAGTACTGATCCGATACCAGTGTTAAATTAATAAGCTGTAAGCCTCACTGTGTGGATCATTCTTTTATGTGTAACAACAATAACAGGCAACACCAGGCTTGACGTGAACATTACTTTCCTAACTTTGTAAAACAAAATGTAACAAATAAATATTTTTTTATTTTATTTATACAAATTTAATTTTTATTTATTATTAAAACAATAAATAAAACACCAGTAACTTGGTAAAAAATCTTCAAAATTAACAGAGTTTGTATGTATTATTAAAATAATAAATTGTACACCAGTAACTTAGTAAAAAAATCTTCAAAATTAACAGAATTTGTATCTATTATTAAATTAATAAATCATACACCTGTAACTTAGTAAAAAATCTTCAAAATTAGCAGAAGTTTTATTTATTATTAAAATAATAAATCATACACCAGTAAAACTTGGGAAAAAATCTTCAAAATTAATAGAATTTGTACTTATTATTACAATAATAAATTGTACACCAGTAAATTGGTAAAAAATCTTCATATTTAACAGAAGTTTTATTTATTATTAAAATAATAAATCGTACACCAGTACCTTGGTAAAACCTCTTAAAAATTAACAATGTTAATTTATTATTAAAATAATTAATCGTACACCAGTAACTTGGTAAAAAATCTTCGAAATTAACAGAGTTTGTATTTATTATTTAAATAATAAATCATTCACCAGTAACTTGGTAAAAATCTTAAAAATCAACAGAATTTTTATTTATTATTAAAATAATAAATCATTCACCAACAACTTGGCAAAAAAAACTTTAAAATTAACAGGGATTACAATTCAAGTGTACACTTTTTTAATGCAGCAAAAAGTTTGGCAAAATTTAAACAGGAATTAAAATTCCAGTATAATGTTTATAGTATATACACATAGAATAGAACTGAATAGATCGGATCCATTGTCACTGATACCTGATCCAGCTATTGGAGTCAGTATTGGCCCGATATCCGATCCGGTATCGGTGCACCGCTAAATCTAATGCATAAAGCTAGTATGACCCTGCTTTGTGTTTTCAATGGTGTTTTAATTAAGGCTGTCAATCAATTAAAATATTTAATCGCAATTAATCGCATGGTTGTTCATAATTAATCACGATTAACTGCACCGTCCACCAACACCGGCCGCTCTCGACTCAGCTCCAGCACCGACACGGCACCGGGCTGCACTGTGATTCGTTTATTTTTCTAACGGGACTTTTCTCGTTTTCTTTTGGGTTGAAAGTTGTGTGCACCCCGTCGTTCAGACCTGTTAGAGGCCCGCAAACCTCCGGTTTCGGCTGCTTTCCGTTAATTTATCTCCAGCAGGAGGAAACGGTAAAGAAGAGAGCGAGTGAGAGAGAGAGACAGTGTGTTGTGTTCATACTGTTGGTGGGATTTTGTGTAATTCACTGCGTTGATTTCACCTGTTCTCTGCACACATTAATGCCATGGTGAAAATAAACACACTAAACTAAAGTGGAGGAAAATAAAAAAAAATGAAACCCCTCAGTTAGCTAATGCAACAAGTTGTGCTAGCTAACTACACCTAACTAGCTAACTTACTAGAAAGACAAACTGACAGACAGATAAACAGATTTATCAGTTTGCTGCTCAGACTCAAACAAGTGCACCTGCAGCTTGGAGGATGACCTTTGACCTGCAGCTTCTACTATAGTCATACATCATATTCCCAGTTTATCAACAACCTTCTTTTTTAACTTTGCGCACAAAATTAAGTTCAAAATAATTTGACAAACAGTGTGGCTAATGTACTTAGTCAGGAAATGACTCAAATAAATATGAAATATCATAGAAATGCCAAAATACACTGGAGGAGGGCTTAACAACTCTTAACAACATGAAAGTGGACGAATATGCTGCTTCATGCAAAGGTATGTATATATTTATTATTGGAAATCAATAAACAACACAAAACAGTGACAAATATTGTCCAGAAACCCTCACAGGTACTGCATTTAGCATACAAAATATACTCAAATCATAACATGGCAAACTGCAATCCAACAGGCAACAACAGCTGTCAGTGTGTCAGTGTGCTGACTTGACTATGACTTGCCCCAAACTGCATGTGATTATCATAAAGTGGGCATGTCTGTAAAGGGGAGACTCGTGGGTACCCAGAGAACCCATTTTCATTCACATATCTGGAGGTCAGAGGTCAAGAGACCTCTTTGAAAATGGCCATGGCAGTTTTTCCTTGCCAAAATTTAACACAAGTTTGGAGCGTTATTTAACCTCCTTCACGACAAGCTAGTATGACATAGTTGGTACCAATGGATTCCTTAGGTTTTTTATTTTGATACTAGTATCTTCACTGTAGCTTTAAAACTGAGCCCACTATAATGTCCAAAAGATCGACTGTGTTAATAGGTTAAAGAAATTAGTGGCGTTAAAATTTTTCTGCGTTATTTTCGCGTTAACTTTGACAGCCCTAGTTTTAATTCCTTCAAAGTCCCTGTTCATGAACTGTTTGTGTCTGATGATTGTTTAGATAAGAAAATTATTCTGTATTTCAGACCAAAAACTATCCAATATTTGGTTTTTAACTGCAGGTCACAGTTTCTTGACCTCATTTCAAGATCCTAGCAATGAATTCTCAACTTGTCATGTTCATTTTTACATTATTTTTTTGTTAATACTGCATTGGTTTGTTTGTTGGCATGTTAAATATAGTACTTTTAAGTGGAATTTATGTATTCTCTTGTTAACTGAAATGTCACTTCTTCTGGACAGCAGCAAGCCTTGTATTCAGAGAAAGCTGGAATAGCAAAATGACAACTGCCTCTCTCGTTCCTTTGGTGTGAGATGTGCCAGCAGGACTGTGGCAGCTCACTGACATCCCTGTATCACATTATGTGTGTATAGTTATATAGTGTTTCTCTCACACACATTACACCCTCCTGTTGAACATCCTTAGTGATCAGTGAGAATAAGTGGCTGCTGACTCCGGATGGATCACACAGTGCAGAGGAAACTGGCCATTCAAAACTCAAAACTGGGAGAAAAAGGTTTGACAAACCGAACTGACCCAGCGGTAGAATGTAACTACATTTATTCAAGTACTGTATACACCAGACCGGTAATACATCATCCAGCTCGTGACCACGCACCCTTTTGGGGGAAACCAATCCTGTGTCCCTCATAGATAGTAACAGAGTAAACAGAAGGAGTTGAAACATGTCTCCAAACTTCTACTTTAAACAAACCGCTATAGTAATAACACTAATCCCAAGAGAGAGTACGATTTACCGTGATTTTTGTTAACTGTTTTACCACTAGGCCATGGGAAAAAGTTGGATCATACACTTCTAGGGACTTTTACTTTGGAAAATATCTAAATTAATCCAGAGAAAAATGTTTGATTTTCAGCATGTATGTAGTCAGAGATGTCCTGAAGTCAAATATATCAGTCATTGTCAGGAATTATTTATTACATTTTTCCAGCAATCCAAAAATTAAAGAATAAAGACATTTTCCTCACAAATTAGTGGTATTTTCTTTTTAATTTATAAGGGACATGTAATGTTTTAAACTTCTGGTGAATATAATCAAATCAATCTTATTTCCATATATGTATTTTGTATATACAGTTCAGTGAAAAACGGACGTAGTCACATGTGTATACTTCCTCTAACTTCTCCAAGGTCGTCGCTAGCTCTCCCGTTAGCTCCGCATCTCTCATCGCCCTGAAGGGGAAAAACCGACAGCGCACGGGGAAAGCGCTTGTGGGTGAAGCCGTTCTCGTCAGGTGGATTGACGCGCCTGAAACTCTGCCGAGTGCCGGTGATCCTCTGCACCGCAGCGCCAGCAGCTCATGCAGACCGGTGCCCGCCTCCCTCCAAGGCCCTACCGGGTGCGAGGAGTCCAGTGCACCATTAGTCTGCATGCACGCCATGGATGCGTGCTCACGCTGCAGAGGGCAGAGTTGGCAAGCTGGTGCATGTCTGGAGAGTGAAGCGGAGTAACGTTTGACATTTCTTTACTAATAAAAGTGCTAAAAAACACTTTCATATAACGTTTGTCGTCATTAAATACAAGGTACAAATCCTTAATATCGATACAATCGATTTTAGTGTTTCAAATTCGATTTTATGTCTATATAAGTCTCCCGTGAAGGACAACTTGCTGAGTACCTATCGATGTATTTGGATTGTAGGAATATAAATCGATACATTGATGTAGCAGATGAATCATTACACCCCTAAGCTTTAGCCATGATGTCTAGCTCTGCTTTTCCTGCAATGTGTGAAACCTAAAGTATTCCATACTTTACTGGATGTGTAGTGTTTACCACTTCGGATTTAAAATGTGAGGGTGCAGGTCGTATCCACGCAGACCCTCCGCCGTTTTCTGCTTTATCGTTTCGGCCGGCTGCGGTTTGTTTTGGTGGATGGATACAGAATGGATATGACGTCGCGTTACTCGGACTACAACAATAAAAGCGGTAACTTCCTTCTACCTCCACATAGACGCAATATATTTATATATATATATTTATTTGATTATATTCACCAGAAGTCCCTTATAAAAAAAAATAAAAAATACCACTAATTTGTGAGGGAAATGCCTTATTTTTGGGTTGCTGGAAAAATGTTATAAATAATTCCTGACAATGACTGATATATTTGACTACAGGACATCTCTGACTATATACATGCTGAAAATAAAACATTTTTACTGTATTAATTTAGATATTTTCCAAAGTAAAAGTCCTTAGAAGTGTATGATTCAACTTTTTCCCATGGTCTAGTGTTTAAAAAGTAAACAAAAATCACAATATATTGTAATACCGAATTGCAATACTTGTAGAATACAAATTGCAATACATATCGAATCGGCACCAAAGTATCGTGATAGTATCGGCTCAGGAGATAGGTTTATCGTCCCAGCCCTACTATCGCACCTACCGTATATATTTATTGCGAAAGAGCAACAACCAGGGGTGTAACTTCATCACTCGCTCACCAACAACATGTCACGTTCATTAAAACCGAAACCTAGTGCCAACATTAGCCTCATCCCTGTTATAGCAAAAGGGTTCAAATGGGTCACAGTTCTGCTGTTACAGCCGATCCATATTATGAGCCTATACAGCTTTGGTCCAGCTGTAGTCGAGACTGGAATAACACATGTACACACACACACCCACACCCACACACACACACACACAGAGTGCGCACACATATATATACAGGCACTGTTGCCAGGCGAGACATAGTCAGGTTCAGTGTGAGACCCAGAAATAGAGTCCCAGTAAGGACAGGTGGAAGGGTCACATGCAACAACCCCCTCGCCCAAATTACCACCACACATACACAGAGAGAGAGAGAGAGACAGATTGACAGACATGAAGTGAGACAAATAAACTAAAGCCACACAAGCTGAGAGGCTTGACCAGAAAGTGGATGTGTACTATATGATAATACTGTGTATGCACTACAGCTGGGACGATACACCTATCTTCTGATTCGATAATATCACGATACTTGGGTGCTGATTTGATATGTATTGCGATGTCTAAGTATTACGATTTGATATTATGATTTATTGCAAATCATGTTATGATATGAGCATATTGTTTTCTGTTTACTGTCCAGAGTTTTTCTGGACAGTATTTGTCATTGTTTTGTGTTGTTAATTTATTTCCAATAATAAATATATACATACATTTTCATGAAGCAATATGAGTATTAACTACTTTACAAATCTCCCTTTAAAAAGGTACATTTTGAACAGATACAAAATTTGCAATTAAGTTGCGATTAATCACTATCAACTATAGACAATCGTGCGATTAATCGCATTTAATTTTTTCCAGCAACCGGAAAATCAAAGAATAAAGACATTTCCCTCACAAATTAGTGGTATTTTCTTTTGAATTTATAAGGGACATGTAATGTTTTAAACTTCTGGTGAATATAATCAAATCAATCTTATTTCCATATATGTATTTTGTATATAATACCTTTGTTAACACCTTATTTTGAAAACCGGAGGTAGTCACATGTCTACTTCCTCTAACTTCTCCAAGGTCACTCAATAGCTCTACCGTCAGCTCTGTTCTCTTTATACAACCGTTTAACCGTTAACCGACATAAAGCAGTTTAACAGTTTAATGCTATCGGTTAAAACGGTTAAAAGAAATATTTATAGTTAATTAAAAAGCTGAGCGGCTCGTCACTTTAAGGAGAAAAGCTGGTCTACCTTAACAGCCCACCTTAAGCGGCGCAGCCGGAGTTGCAGGATACAGGAATTCGGCTCCGGTCTCTACAGCTGGCTTGAGCGGAGCGGAGCAGCAGTAGTTTCGTAGCATTTATTCAGCGACAAATAAAGTGTACACACACTGCTTCACCTCCTTTCACAGCTATAACGCCTGTCATACTAGCTTGTCGCAAAAGAGGTTAAATAACGCACTAAACCTACGCTAAATGTTGGCGAGAAAAAACTGTCATGGCCATTTTCAAAGGGGTCCCTTGACCTCTGACCTCCAGATAGGAGATTGAAAATGGGTTGTATGGGTACCCACGAGTCTCCCCTTTACAGACATGCCCACTTTATGATAATCACATGCAGTTTGGGGCAAGTCGTGGTCAAGTCAGCACACTGACACACTGACAGCTGTTGTTGCCTGTTGGGCTGCAGTTTGCCATGTTATGATTGGAGCATATGTTTTATGCTAAATGCAGTACCTGTGAGGGTTTCTGGACAATATTTGTCATTGTTTTGTGTTGTTAATTAATTTCCAATAATAAATATATACATACATTTGCATAAAGCAGCATATTTGCTCACTACCATGTTGATAAGAGCATTAAAAACTTAAGTTAGGCCTACATTTTGAACAGATGAAAATGTGTGTTTAATCACAATTAAATATTTGAATCAAATGATAGCTCTATTTTAAAGGTTTATCAGTCACCAAAACACTTTGTGATAACTCTGGAAAGTTATAACGGCAGCAACAATTTAATTTTTCATCACAACAATCTCAAAGTAATCAGTAGAAACACTATTCTACATACATGCTGAAAATCAAACATTTTTACAGTATTATTTAAATAAAGTCCTTAGAAATGTATAATTAAACTTTTTCCCATGGTCTAGTGTTAAAAAAGTTAGAAGAAAATCCCAATAACTCCCAATATCGAATCGCAATACTTAAAAATATATACATTACGCAATACATATCGAATCGGCACCTAAGTATCGTGATAGTATCGAATCAGGAGATAGGCGTATCGTCCCAGCCCTAGTTACAGCAGTTAAAATCAATGGTTACACAAACCAACTTAAACCGCGCTTTCACTTCAAATGAATCGTCAATTGCAGTATGTCATTACATTTATGAAAGAACAAGCAACAAAATACAACAAATACTTCACAGAAAATACCACATGCAAACCACATCTATCACTACATCTTCCACTGTCAGATCCAGTATGTCCACATTTATCTGCCATAAAGCAGTTTGCTCCTTTGAATGTGGGATAACTTGCACTTGCACTTTGCAATTCAATGCATCTCTATGGTAATGCTAGTGTGATGATGTCATGAACCACAAGCTTTCACAAGCCTTCATCTAACCGATAGGGGTTACAGTTGTAGGGATAACCATACACTGACACTAAAACAGAAGGCTGAATCTTTCCACACACACACAACCCACTGTTTCTCCCATGATTCATCTCAGGAAACTTGCACGATTATGGCCAAAAATGATAATCACGATTATTTTGATCAATATTGAGATCGTGATTATTTATTAGGGTTATTCATTGATTTTAGGGACAAAATATTTGTATTGCACTTTCACATTTAAATAAACAGAGCACTGCTTTCTCTTCCACGTGAGCTACATTTCTGCTAATGTACAAATCTTTGCATTAAAATAAGACTGGTCCTTATTCACAGTAAATCTCCTCAAAGAAAAATGAAAATCGTATCAACATTTTTGGGCTTGGGAGTTGTTTGTGTTTTCGTCTTACAACTTTAACCCTTTCACAGTGTGTTCGCCAATGGAGAATTGATAAAAATGACCAACAATCCCTCCAAAATACCACATTGAGACACCAAGACCTTGAGGAAAACCATAGAAAAAGCCATGCTGTGATTTGGTGTCAAAAACTTTTTACATTTGGAGATTTCTGTAAGAATTGTATTTTTCAGCGATTGGACGGCGAGCACTTCTGTTGTGTAAACTGCTCAGAAACCCCCTTATTGTCAATCTAGCTATCCTCTGAATGATCTAGGCCTCTACTTTGTGGCTGTAAAGTTTCATGAGGCTGTGATTATCCTAGAGGTCACCACAGGTCATTTTATACAGTGAGGTCAAGTTTTAAAAAAATGGTCTCACTACAATGAAATGGCTACTATGGGGACTAACATCATCACACATGAATACAGTTGGGCTCATTGGATCCACAAGAGTCTCAGCTTTACAGCGATACCTAATTTATGTAATTCAAGACTGTTTAGGGACCCCAGTATGCAGAAATATTCAAATACAACATTTTAGAATAGGTGAAAATAAAAAATTAAACTACATGTAAAAAACGGCATGTGATTATCATAAAGTGGGCATGTCTGTAAAGGGGAGACTTGTGGGTACCCACAGAACCCATTTTCATTCACATATCTTAAGGTCAGAGGTCAATGGACCCCTTTGGATATGGCCATGCCAGTTTTTCCTCGCTAAAATTTAGCCCAACTTTGGAGCGTTATTTAGCCTCCTTCCTGACAAGCTAGTATGACATGGTGGTTTTCTATTTTCATATGATATCTGTAGCTTCACTCTAGCCCTAAACTGAGCCTACTGTAGCCTCTGAAAGGCAGTAAAGTCAGTCATGTCTCAGGGGGTTAATACCAGGTCTGAACAGGGTCTAACTTGTGTGAGACAATGGAGTTAAAAGTTTTTTTAAAATAAAGCTACCAAGGAACAACAAAAATGTGTCAGAGTCGCGGAAACCCAGTGATGGAGAGGAATAACAAATATATTTATCCACCCAAAGTTCTGACAAAAACACAGTGTACCAACTGAAACGCAAGAAAAGGGCCAGGAAATACAGATCACCCAACCACTGAAACATCCCCAGCAGTGAGGGGCCTTAAAAAGACCACATAGGCTTGGACTCATTAGCTAAGTTAGCTGAAGATATGTCTCTATTCAACACTGCAGAACAAAGGATCACTGCTTTACTAGGCAAACACTCCTCAGTGCTTTCCTGCTCTGATGTTAAACACCAAGTGTTGAGCAGCATTCGAGGAATCACACACGCCTGACTGTCGGTTTCTATCAGTAAAGTCTTTATCATGAGGAGTCTGAGCCGATACACTGTGAGGATCATTGAGGATCACACAGGACTGAAGCAGACTCTGACCTGCTGGAGTTGGGAGGTGGAAACAACAAAACTTACTTCTATGGACTTTTAAGAAATATCTTCATAACTGGACAGGAGCTCCGTTTTCATAACTTTTCTAAAGACTAGGCAACCGACTTAGTAGGGCTGGGACGACACGCCTATCTCCCGCCGATCACGAAACTTGGGTGTTGATTTGATATGTATTGCGATTTTTAAGTACTGCAATTCGATATAACGATTTCTGTTAACTTTTTTTAACACTAGACCATGGGGAAAAACTTACTTCTATGGACTTTTAATTTGGAAAATATCTAAATGAATACAGTAAAAATGTTTGGTTTTCAGCATGTAGGTAGTCAGAGATGTCCTGAAGTTAAATATATCAGTCATTGTTTGGCATTATTAATTTGGGCTCAGTTTTAAAACTAGTGAAGATACTGGCATCACATCAAACTAGAAAAGTAAACTAATGAATCCATCGGTACCAACTATGTCAGACTAGCTTGTCAAGAAGGAGGCTAAATTTTGGCGAGGAAAAACTGGCAGGGCAATCTTCACAGGGGTCCCTTGACCTCTGACCTCCAGATATGTGACTGAAAATAGGTTCTATGGGTACCCACAAGTCTCCCCTTTACAGACATGCACACTTTAGTATAATCGCATGCAGTTTGGGGCAAAAACCATGCTGTTTTTTGCATGCAGTATAAATGTGTTATTTTTACCTATTCTAAAATGGTATATTTCTGGTGTGTTCTCTATACTATGACAGTTTGAACTTTTGGGAGACTTACAGTATCACAATATATTGCAATATATTGAATTGTTACTCTTGTATCAAGATACGCATCATATCGCCAGATTCTTGCCAATACACAGCCCTAGTTTGACAGCTGACCATCGGCTTGGTGTGTCGGGGCCTTAAAGAGCCATAATCACCTCCATGAGCTGCTGCAACTGCACCTGAGCGCATTGATAAGCAGGCCAAACTACAATAACTAGCATGCACCTGTTCCTTTCACCTCACCAAGTATCTTTGTCTCACATCTGTCCAGGAATGCCTCACAGTTTGACAACCTCTTTTTTAAGCCTCATAAAGAAAAATATTGTGTCTTTAATTTTAGTCCATTTCAGGCAGTTTCGGAGTTAGTTTCTGATTGCTTAACTTATTTTCATGTTTTTGATTTGATAAAAGGTTAGGCAATAGTTTTATTTCTATTAACAGCAGTGTAAGTGTCTGTAATGCTCATTAGAACCTAGGACTTTAGGGTGCTTTCACATCAGGGACCCGGGCCCGTATCCGAGTACACTTGACCCCAAAGTCCAGTTCGTTTGATTAGTGTGAACGCTCCATACCGTACTCGGGCACAGTTTGTCGATCCGTACAGGAGTCCACTTGAAAAGGTGGTCTGGAGTACGGTTCATGTGTACGGTTCGCATCAAGTGTGAAAGCCAACTGTAGCGAAACACGGAAGTGGACTGCTGTTTAACGCAAGTAACGCTAGCAGTCAGCGAGTAGTAGTGAAAGAGCAGGCCTTTTATCAGTCTCCTCCAATCATCTGTATCTGCGGCAGCATGCGCCGATCATCCTCTGAACTGCACGGCCATGGGTGATAAAGCAGAAAGGCAGACGAGAGGGTCCTTAAAATATCGACAATAGTAGGCGATAAGTTCGTGTGATGTTTATTATTTTATTTAGCTAATTTAATGGTTTGCCTCCGAAGAACGAGAGCTGCTCAGCAGTCAGAGAGAGAGACAGCGGGGGAAACAGCCACCATATTTTCACATCTAACTCAATGAAATAAGAGTTTATTTCGACCAAACCAGAGTTGGTGATTGTTGGAAAGACTAACGACGACGGTCTTGGTGAGCTTTATTTTGTTTCTGTCAAGTTTGAATGAAGTGTTTTACGATGAAACATAAACAAATACACGTGGATGATAACGCAAGTGTACTCAGGTACGGAACGACTTTACTAATGTGAAAGTAGAGCGGCGGGAGGGGGCAATCGTACTCGGGCACTGTACGGATCAATCGTACTTAATATGAAAACGCCCTTAAAGGCAAGTCTGTAGACCAAACTCTTGGGTCATACTGAACGGCATGTATGATGATAATCATGGTCACCTTTTCTGTCCATTTATTTATACAGAAACCCCAAAATAAAGAGTGTGCACGACTGGAGAGACAGGCAGTTCTGCTTGCACACAATCACCCCATCCTCCCCAAAAAGCTCTGACATTACATTTTTTTTGCATGGAATCATTGTGTAAGAGAATAAAGGTATGAGATGAAAAGGGCTGTATTGCAACATCAAGCCAAGAGTTTTCTGCCTTGTGGCTGTTATATCCGTATAGTAGCCTATATCCGTATCATATAGACTTTTATTTAAGAAGACAAGAAATAGAAATTGCCTATTTTGCCTATAGCATTTTGCATGTCATGATGCCGTGTGATTCATCAGCCACATTTATAATTTCACCACAATTTTTTGTTTTGTGCCCTGATACAAGCGCACACAGCTCTGTTACAACCACTCTAACAACTTTTCTTCTTTTTGGCACCATGAGACAGGAACATGGAGACAAGCACCTCAAAATACGGGGACACAACTAACCCTGCAGGAACAGACAGAGTCCTCAGAGAAAGGCAAAGAAAATAAACTAATGACAACAGATATGGGATGTAACATACACACAAACTTTAATTATAACCTCTAAATTGGTGTATGTAATTTTGTATCAATATTAGTGCTGTCAAACGATTAAAATATTTAACTGTAATTAATCGCGTGATTGTCCATAGTTAATCGTGATTAATCGCACATTTTCTATCTGTTCAAAATGTGCCTTAAAAGGGAGATTTGTCAAGTATTTAATACTCTTATCGACATGGGAATGGACAAATATGCTGCTTTATGCAAATGTATGTATACTGTTTATTTTTTTTAAATATTATTTTCCAGAAACCCTCACAGGTACTGCATTTAGCATAAAAAATATGCTCAAATCACAACATGGCAAACCGCAGCCTAACAGGCAACAACAGCTGTCAGTGTGTCAGTGTGCTGACTTGACTATGACTTGCCCCAAACTGCATGTGATTATCATAAAGTGGGCATGTCTGTAAAGGGGAGACTCGTGGGTACCCATAGAACCCATTTTCATTCACATATCTTGAGGTCAGAGGTCAAGGGGACCCCTTTGAAGATGGCCATGTCAGTTTTTCCTCACCATGTATCCACGTAAAGTTAATGGACAGATGTGAACAGAGGCAAATAGATAGAGATCCTCACTATGCAGCAGCAGCCGAAGCAAAGACGCATCAAGTTAAAAAAGTTTCAGCTTGAGTAACAGTGGCGGTATCCCAACTAGTAGAGAGGAACGGGACCATGAGAGGAAGTAAGGGATGAATAGAAAAACACCAGAGTTCCTGGTAAGTTTTGGAATTAGTCTATCAGAGTCTAGAAAATGTTTAAATTGGTGCGTCAAAACTGTCAAACACACAGTCTGAGCTTGTTGTCACAGCTGTGCTGTCAGTCAGGGAACAACTCCCATTGGCTGTTTGAGGCCAAAAGACACCGACTGCAAAACCACTCCAGCGGTCAAAGCAAGCCAAAAATTTACTTAACATTGTGTCAGTGGGATGGAGCGTTATCTGGAGAGAGAACCCTGACAAGAGCCACTCCTAGATGCTCCACCACCACTTTGCACCCAGTCTGACTGACTGAAGATTTGACTGGATATGAATGAATGAGCTTATGAATCCATATCCTCATTAGGGCTGGGACATCTCTGACTACACACATGCTGAAAATCAAACATTTTTACTGTATTAATGTAGATATTTTCCAAAGTAAAAGTCCCTTGAAGAGTATGATTCAACTTTTTCCCATAGTCTAGTGTTAAAAAAGTTATCAAAAATTATAATGAATCATAATATCGAATCGCAATACTTAAAAATCGCAATACATATCAAATTGGCATCCAAGTATCGTGAAGTATCGAATCAGGAGATAGGTGCATTGTCCCAGGCCTAATGCATACTAGTGGTTCAATATTACCAAGATATGATTTGAGAAGATAAAGAATGAATGAAAAGGAAACAAGAGGGAAAATGTCCATTTCGAGACTCAAATGTGTTCACCATAAGAAAAACCCAACTTCAGCAAGTGTGTGGGGAGGAGGGCACATCATTTGTGACAAACCTCCTTATTTAAAGATTTCAGACCACGCCATATTCTGTTGAGCAACGACATAAAGAGGACCATCGAGACCCATAGGAATACTTGCCAACACTCTCAGTTTTCCCGGAAGGCTTCCACTTTTCATTGCCCTTTCCCGGGGTCGCAAGTCTCCTGTATTTCTCCCGATATATGGCAAATTTCACACTTTTTTTCCCTTTTTGTTATCTTAACCCGTTTCTGGCTCTGTACCGGGTCTATAAGCTCTACTGTTTCAACTCGGACGACAATACAGCTACACCAAATGTAGTTTCCCGGCGGAAGAGAGCGGTCGATGCTTGCAACATCGTGCAGTTTGAGCTCATGTTTGAGCTGCGCACATAACAGCGTGCACCGTCCAAAGTCGGGTTTTGCTCGACGCAGCAAAAAGCCTTCGTGGCGCGACGCAAGCTGTTGGAAATAACAGGTTTCAGAGCGCAGTGGTGGCGTTGTTGCGTCGTGTCTGAAAGGACCTTCAGTGAGTGAGAGACGGAGAAGGAAATGGAGAGAGGTAACTGAAAGAAATACTCAAGCAGGAGCAAAAAATGAATGAATGAACATTGTGTCAGTGGGATGGAGCGTCATCTGGAGAGAGAACACTGAGAAGGGCCACTCCTAGACGCTCCACCACCACTGTGATCCCAGTCTGGGATCCAACTCAGAAGATTTGACTAGATATGAATTAATTAACTTATGAATCTATATACTCATTAGGGCTGGGACAACATACCAATCTCACGATTCAATACTATCAGGATACTTGGGTGCCGATTTGATATGTATTGGGATTTGTAAGTACTGCACTTCGATATTGTGATTTTTGTTAATTTTTTAACCCTAGACCATGGGAAAAAGTTTAATCATACAATTCTAGGATCTTTTACTTTAGAAATTATCTAAATTAATACAGTAAAAATGTTTGATTTTCAGCATCAGAGATGTTCTGAAGTCAAATATATCAGTCATTGTCAGGAATTGTTTATCATTTTGTTTTCTCCAGCAACCCAAAAATTAAAGAATAAAGACATTCCCTCACAAATTAATGGTATTTTCTTTTTAATTTATAAGGGACATGTAATGTTTTATACTTCTGGTGAATATAATCCAATCAATCTTATTTCCATATATGTATTTTGTATATACAGTTCTTATTATACAGTACTTATTTTGAAAACCGGATGTAGTCACACGTGTATACTTCCTCTAACTTCTCCAAGGTCGTCTCTAGCTCTCCCGTCAGCTCCATTCTCTTTAAACATCCATGATCAGCTCCATCGGGGCCGTTTGAATGCATTTAACATAAATGTCAGTATATGGGTGCTCTACAGTTGTAAAGTCGGCCCACAGAGATGAGCGTGACGGCCGGCTCGACCGCACGTTACTACAATACGATAACGTTTCCTATCCATAACAGAGTTAGCATGCAGCATTAGCTGTGATGTCAAGCTCTGCTTTTCATGGCAAAACACAAAGTGTTTCCATACTTTTACTACTACTACTTACTACTACTTTTACTGTATGTGTAGTGGTTATCACTACACATACATAACACATGTGTAGTGTGTATTATCACTACACATACAGAGAATGAGAACTGATCAATATTAGTTTATACCAGAGATTCACACAAGTTCACGCCAGAGGAGCGAATTATTCTGTATTCTTTCCTGAGAATTAAAGATAAAATTTGCACTGTCACCAGAATGCAGTACAACAGAGTATTAGGGCCACATTGAGGGGGAAAAAAATCGTAGATTTTGAGAATAAAGTCATAATATTACAAGAACAAAAATCGTAATTTAATGAGAATAAAATCATACTATTTCAAGAAAAAATTCGTAATATTACGAAAATAAAGTCATAACTTTACGAGAAAAAAAGTAATTTACTCATCCACATAAGAGGCAATTACCCCCAGGTCCGTGTGGTTCTTTCTTCGGAATAAACGCAGTTTCTTGCACAATCTTTTCAAGGTCCTGATACTTATGATAATGTGGTGCTGATTTGTAAACTAAAGTAAAACGTTACAAGATGCTCCACGTTCCTCATTTTCACACAGACGGCACACTACTCTATTTCCCCTCCAAAATTACACGTAAAATTACTACTTTATAATATTATGACTTTAATCTCATAATATTATGATTTTTTTCTCTTAAACTTCTGACATTATTCTCATAATATTACAACTTTTTTCTCTTAACCTTCTGATTTTATTCTCATAATACTATGAGTTTTTCCTCTTAAATTTATGACATTATTCTCATAATATTACAACTTTTTTCTCTTAACCTTCTGATTTTATTCTCATAATACTATGAGTTTTTCCTCTTAAATTTATGACTTTATTCTCATAATATTACAATTTTTGCTCGTAAACATCTGACTTTATTCTCATAATTTTACAACTTTTTTTCATGTAATCTTATGACTTTATTCTCATATTATTCCGACTTTTTTTCTCTTAAACTTATGACTTTATTCTCATAATATTACGACTTTTTTCTCTCAAACCTATGACTTTATTCTCATAATATTACGACTTTTTTCTCTTAAACCTATGACTTTATTCTCATAATATTACGACTTTTTCCTCTTAAAATTATGACTTTATTCTAATAATACCACTTCTTTTCTCGTAAACTTATGACTTTATTCTCATAATATCATGGCTTTATTTTCATAATATTATGACTTTATTCTCGAAATCTCAGATGTATTTGTTTCCCCTCATTGTGGCCCTAATAATCTGTCGTAATGCAGGAAATATAGTCTCTGAAACTCAAATTTTTCTGGGGGAGGACCCCTGCTTTGGTTTTTTGAAATCCTCCCTATTTTTGATGTCTCAAGATTGCCAAGTAAGCCCACAGGCCGACAGAGCCATCTTCCAGCTGTGCATCAGCATCATTCCTATCCTAGGAGCAGCCATCTCCCGGCCACTGAGTCCCTCTACTCCAGGGCAGGGTATGGGCTGGGGCTGATGCGGTAGCTAAGCTAGCGGCTAGCTGCTGCTATATAGCAGATGATTGCTGCTGCAGATCTGCAGAGGACAGTCGGGGGTTGCTGGCTGGCTGGCCATCCAACACGCCACATCAGGATATATAACCACCTACTGTATACTAAGGAGGATATCAACACCATTATGTTGCACACACACATCCATCCATCCATTCATCTCCCATCATCATTTCTCCCTTTTAATGCACCGGCATCCTCTCCCCTTTCTATTGGGTGTCGTGCGTTAACTCAGGGCAGGTCGCGATACCTCTGCTACTGAAGCTTGCCTGGATACACACACACACACACACACACACACACACACACACACACACAGTCACTGATCGCATCAATCGTTAGCCTCTTTATGACCAACACTTGGCCAGATGGTTAGCTGTTAGACTCGACACAGTCACAAGGTAGACTAGAAGGACAGGACAGGATGATAGACTTAGAGGACATTGTGCATGCTACTAAAACGGGGGGTATATGTAGTCCATCATCATCATGCACGTTATATATCAGCTACTGTAGCTACGACAGCAGCCAAGCCTTTAAAATGAACACGATCCATTGTCCAACACCGACCACCGACCACCTATTTCACCAGATCATCATCATCACCATCACCATCCGTCTGTCCAGCAGCAGAGGACTGGGGACACGAGGCCGGGTGACAGGGGCGAATAACGTAGAGAAGGGGTACCATTATGCTATACCAAGAAGAAGCACCACTGATTGACTGTCACGCCTCTCCAACACACACACACACACACATATACATATATATATATATATATATATATATATATATATATATATTACACAACATGAATGAATAAAAGAGAGCCAGCAGCCGGCTGTGTCTTACCTCAGGCGGTGTGTCGAACCGAGTGTCGCTTAGCAGCCATGTTCGGAACCCGTCTCTGTGTGTCTCTGCCTCCGTCCACACGAACCGAGCCCCCTCCCCCGGGTCAGGCGGCCCTCTGCACTTCACACAGCAGAGAAATCCAAATAATAGAGCTGATGATGATTTCGCAGGTAAAATCCCGGTGAGATTAGCGTCCAGTAGAGATGTGTCCGGAGCTCAGGAGAGAGCTGGGTGGTGGATGTGGACAGATTGCCGGCGCAGCGGCGCTCAGCTAGCCGTGTGCCTGAAGGGGAGGAGGGCAGCCCGCCGCCTCTACCTCTATACCTCTATACCTCTAGAACACACACACCTCACTGCTACTCAGATAACTAACACCACATTTATCCTCGCACACCTTTATAATTAAGTTCTATTAACAATTTCTTTAAATTAATTTAAAAGGCTAAAAAGCTAAGCTAGCTAGCCGTTAGCTAGCATGCTAGCTCGTCTTAATAAAACACGTCCATGGATAATGTGGAGGAAGACAGTCCGCTCTCTGCAGGCTGCTGGGCGGGCGGGACACGGACAGTCAGTCGGTTGGTTAACCCCCGCTGCTGGACAATACAAGGCGGACCCGCTGTGTGGAGAACTAGATGTATTTTAGCAGCAGGCACAGCTACAGCTAGCTCTACCGCTGGCCAGCCCCTCCGTGATGGTAATATCGGTCAAAGGAGAGGGGCTGCATTGAGAGCGCACTCCCGACACCAGGCGAGTACGGCCCAGCGCGTTCAGGAGAAAGCTCCCACAAAATGGCTGCCAAAACAAATCCACCGCGGACAGTCCGCACTAGTTACTCCCATAAAGTTCATAGGAACGGGATGGATACGGATATTTAGAGTGTAATGGAGCTATTAGATGCAAGAAGAGATGTATTACTTTATGATTATTGTTTAAAATATGACTTTGATTGCATCTTCAAAGAATTTAAATGTCTGATCGATGCCATACCCAACACATCCCTCATCCTCCCTCACCAAGTAGTTCAATTTATCAAGTATACTAATATATACAATACTAAAATTTGAGTACACAACTAGTTTACATCTGCATTGTATTTTGTACTGCAACTATATTATGAACTATATATTTATTTTCATAATATTACGACTTTTTTTCTTGTAAACTTATGACTTTATTCTCATATTACACATTTTTTCTCGTATACTTATGATTTTATACGGTATAATGGATCTATTAGATGCAAAAAGGAGATTTATTACTTTATCATTATTGTCGAGAATATGACTTTGATTGCAACTTCAAAGAATTTAAATATGTTATCGATGCCATACCCAACACATTCCTCATCCTCCCTCACTTTATTTTATGAAGTATACTTGAGTTCAAGTATATTTCCCCCAATTATACTTTATGTAGTAAGTATATATCAGTGTACTGGACTTGTCTGTATACTTGCCAATTACACTAATACTATTTTCTATACTTATCAATATAAGCCAAGTACACTTAAGTATAATTTTGTTAAGTATATCTCTGATAAGTACATAAGTTATCGGAAAGCATACTCACAAGTTTAAAATAAGTATACTAATATGCTTGAATAAACTCTTTTGTTACTAGTAGTATACTTGTAAGTGCACTACTTCAATACTTATTGGAACTAAATTGACCCGCTTTTTAGTTGATAAAAGCATACTTTAAAGTGTACTTTAAGTGTAAGAATATTAAACTTTGAGTACACAACTAGTTTACATCTGTATATTGTACTGCAACTGTACTATGAACTATAAATTTAATCTCATATTACGACTTCTTTTCTCGTTAACTTATGACTTTATTCTCATAATATTACAGATTTTTCTTGTAAAGTTATGACTTTATTCTCATATTACAGCTTTTTTTCTCTTAAACTTATGACTTTATTCTCAAAATACTAATTTTAAAGTTAAATGCTTCAATCTGGTGCACTTTGAGAGCAAAATTAGCAACACTCAGAGGTAGATAAACAATCCCTTACAAAAAAGTTTATTCAAGTATATTAGTATACTTCTTTTAAACTTAAAATAAGAATATGCTTTCAGATTACTTTTTATGTACTTATCAGAGATAAACTTAACACAATTATATTTAGGTATACTTGGCTTCTACTGACAAGAATACAGAAAAAAAGTCTAAATGTACTTGGCAAGTATACAGAAAAGTCCAAGTATATTTGGTTGAGTACTATAGGCTCACTTAAGAAAACTTAAAAGTATACTTGCAGTAAAAAATATTAAACTGGTAGTTTCTTGAGAGTATACTTTTAAGTGTACTTTCATAAACTAAAAAATGGGCTACAAGTATATAACTAGTAAACTAACAGTATACCTATAAGTTCACTTGTAGTACTGTTCATATTATAGTATACTTTTATAAACTAAAAGGGGGGCAATTTAGCCCCAAAAAGTATTGAAGTAGTATACTTACAAGTATACTACTAGTAAAATAGTTTATTCAATTATATTAGTATATTTATTTTAAACTTATGAGTATGCTTTCAGATAACATATGTACTTATCAGAGATGTACTTAACAAAATTATACATAAGTATACAAAATAGTATAAGTGTAATTGGCAAGTATACAGAAAAGTCCAAGTACAGTATTGTTTGGCTAAGTACTATAAGTTCACTTAGGAAAACTTACAAGTATACTTGCAGTAAAAACTATTAAACTAGTAGTTTACCGATTATACTTTACCATGTACTTTCATAAACAAAAAATGGGCTACAAGTATATAACTAGTAAACTAACAGTATACCTATCATATTATAGTTGCAGTACAAAATACAGCCTGGACGTAAACTAGTTGTGTACTCAAGTTTACTCTTACTTAAAATTATACTTTTATAAAATAAAAAGTGAGACAGTTTAGTCCCAAGATGTATTAAAGTATTATTACATAAATTATACTTAAAGTATACTTCATAAAATAAACTTGGAGTATACTTTTTTTGTAAGGGATTTCATGGTCTCAATTTAATCATAAGCATTAGTTGTATAGAGAATATAAAATAATATATAAACGTCAATATCTCAGGCGATCACGTTCATTTAATTGTGGGAAGCCAAAGTCAGATTACTATTCGATTAATTGTGCAGCCCTAGCTTTAACAGGAGGGCTTCCAGTGCTTGAATCTTGTAATGAATGTTTGTGTACAGTGTAAAGGGTACGTTTCCCTATTATGTTGGTAGCTATACAAGCTTTTTTAGTCAAGAGTATAACCAATCAAAAACAATCATAAACATTTTATTAAAACAAAGTTGCCGGTTACGTCAAGACAAAAATATAAACTGTTCAAAGCATACATGTTGCAACCATTCTGCTCCATACGTTGTCAACACAAAAGCAACACTACTATCAAATTACAAGTCAGAGTGAAAAAGTCACCATCTATATTTGTCTGTACACAAGTTTACCACCTCACCACTAAATAGATCGGACTTAAGGGTTCCTTACGGGTGTAAGGTAAAGTGTGGGGGGTTGAGAAATAAGTATATTTTACTGTACATACAGTAAGTTCTAACTTATTATACACTAAAAATACCAGCTGTTTGAGGTGTGGATAACTGGGATATCCCTGCCAATATGGGATCAGAAGCACCCTCATAAAAGGAAGTAATCAAAAAAAAAAGGAGGTAACACTTCATTTTCCAGGTCGCAGATGACAACATGTGACTGAAACGCCCCCAAATGTCATGCAACGTGTTCCCAAACTCAACAGTAATAGAAAGACTCCAGCAGTTGGATGCTCAGTTAGTTAACTGTCAGGGGACTCAAAAGAAAAGGAAACCCAGCCAAACGTGACCCTGATTGCTGGTCATACTTTCATAGCGTGACAGGCAGGCGGAGGTGGAGAGGAGGACACTGGACGAGTATAAAAAGTAGATGGTGGTTGAAAATGGTAATCAGCTTCCCCGAGCCTTCATTTCTTCGCTTTGGGTGGAGGTCTGAGGAGAGACAGAAAAGAGCATGTTACCACAATGTATGAAAAAGAGCAGGCTCTATATATGTAGAGCTGACGGCAGCGGTTTGGGAAGGTCTGGATCTATGTGTCAACTTGTCACCATAACTCAGCTCTGGGAACATTAGTAGGGAGGGGAAACTGCTAAACCTCACAGTCCCGGTCACGGAGCAGCGCCATGACCATTTGTTCCTGTCTGTTTACTAGGGCCTGGACGATACACCCACCTCCCGATACGATACTTGGGTGCCGATTTGACATGTATTGGGATTTCTGTTAACTTTTTTTAACACTAGACCATGGGGAAAAAGTTGAATCATACACTTCTAGGGCTTTTACTTTGGAAAATATCTAAATGAATCTGTTAAAAATGTTTGATTTTCAGCATGAATGTAGTAAGAGATGTCCTGAAGTCAAATATATCAGTTATTGTCAGGAATTATTTATTCATTTTTTTTCCAGTAACCCAAAAATCAAAGAATAAAGACATTTTCCTCACAAATTAGTGGTAATTTCTTTTTAATTTATAAGGAACATATATTGTTTTATAATCCAAATCAATCTTATTTCCATATATGCAGTTCCCTTTGTTAACACCTTATTTTGAAAACCGGCCGTCTCCAAGGTCATCACTAGTGTATGATTGAACTTTTCCCCATGGTCTAGTGTTAAAAATCGTAATATCATCTCGTAATACTTTAAAATCGCAATACATATCAAATCGGCACCAAAGTATTGTGATAGTATTGAATCGGGAGATAGGTGTATCGTCCCAGCCCTAAAATATATACATACATTTGCATAGAGCAAACATATTTGTCCACTACCATTACGATAAGAGTATTAAATACTTGACAATCTCCCTTTAAGGTACATTTTGAACAGAAACAAAATGTGCGATTAAATAGTTTAATAGATTGACAGCCCTAATTTGTACATCATTTAGGACAATTTGTAGATATTTGTTGTCAGTAAAACATCACAGTGTTTTTGTGAAGCACCATGTCTGAGGTGTGCAGGGAAAGCAGTGTGATGTTGGCGTACCTGTAAATGCCCACCACCACAGCGTGGTCTCTCTCATAAGGCTCCAGTGTGAGCTGTTCCTGTGGCTTCATGTTCTCAGAGCTCATCTTCTTCACTTCTGAGGCAAACACTGCCTCTGGAGCCGCTGTCGAGTCTATACAGTTAGCCTAAAGTGAAAAAAGAAGACGACCGATCAGAGTCTACACAGCTGATGGCACACTAGGTATGAACAAACTAAACATGATACATAGGTGAATTGATTTTTTTCCCCCACCCCCAAAATATACTGGTCTTTTTACATTAAACAGCTCCTTTCATCAGTCAAGACTCCCCCAGTCAGCCTCACCTCAGCTGTTCAACACTAAAACTTGATTTTCTCATCATCTCGACTTCACCGTCACATAACTAGCTCACCAACAGTACTTTATGTGTCACAGGTTGCTGTGTGTCAGCGTACCTTGATGGAGATAACAAAGTGTCCCCCGTTCTTCAGGAAGTTGTGGGCGTTCAAAGCAACAATTCTTGTCTGGTCGGGCTGGGCAACATCAGCAAAAATCACGTCCACCATGCCTAGAGAGGGACAGACCGTTCATTCATGTTGCAGTGGATCCAGTCTGACTTCATGTTGGACATGAGCCTGACGACATTATGCGACGTCATGATGCATTATGCTTTTTAACACTGTCCACAGCCATTTCCAAGAATAAGAAGATCTATCTAGCAAACATGAAAACTCTACTCTTCTGCCAAACTCTGCGGCGGTTTGTGACTACCTACCAACAAGCATGCGGTATTTGTGAGGGTGGCGGGCATCTTCGATGATTGGAATGATGTTGGTGCGTTTCTTTGCCACGTTGAGAAGGTCACGACCTGATCGATGGGAAAACTCCACAGCGTAGACCAGCCCGTCCTGGAACACACAACATGCAGGTTACCTCAATGTAACCTTTAAACTTAAGGAAAAGAACACCAAGTCATCATTAAATGAACGTGAAGCTCAGCTTAATGTTACATTAAAGGGGAACTACACCCATTTTCAAAAATTCATACTTGTTATGCGCTCTATGTTATGTTATGTTATGTATGGTCTAAGACAGTCCAAAAATATAAGTAAACATGAAGAACTCTCTCCCAAATCCTTAAATTAGAGTGCTAAAATCAAACAAAATGATAGCGTTAAAACAATTTTGCGTTAATGCGTTATTATATGAATGAGTTAACTTTGACAGTTAAATAAAGACAATTTAAACCTTTGAGATCCAGTGATCGTATAGAACTCACCGGTCCGACAATGTCAGAAACGTGGGACACCGTGGTGCCGGAGGCAGCTCCCAGGTACATGACCTTTGCTCCAGGCTTGATATGGATCTGGTCTACTCCTCCCAAGATGGCTGCTGCCAGCTTGGAGCGGAATGGATTCCAGGCTCTGTACTCAATCTTCACCTCTCCTTCCTAACAGACAAAGAGGAAGAAAACAGAGAGTCATCATTTGACAAAGTCTGGCTATAAGACTACAGACCACAGCTTCTGATTTCACAAGACCAGGACTGTATTTGAAACCACCTACTACGTACTACTGACGAACGCAGTACATACTGCCTACTTCAGTAGTATTCAGTATGAAACGGTTAAAGCAAAGTATTTTGTAGTATGCTAGACCAGGATTTAGCCTTTAAAAACAGCCTTTAAAGCACTGCACAAAAAAAAAAAACAACTCGTACAACTATTACAATATTATCAAAAAATACAACTTTGATTTTGTCGTTTATGTCAAGTTTGTTTACTTTATAAGATACTGCAGGTTTAAACTATTTATTCTAACAGCTCATAGTGAAGTAAAACAACCAGGATCATCCACGAGGGGAGACGGGAAATATAAAACATTGATCCACAACATTTACTCAAACTGCTTTTTCAGTTACAGAAACTAAACAGTGTACTGATCTCCCTCCAGATATTAGAGTCATGTTAAAAAGGGTCATGTTGTCTCAGCAGGCATCTCTCTCTTTCCCCCGTCAGAGGCTGCTCTCTCCCTCGCCACTCTGCTGCTCTGTAGCCGCTCTGCGAGCGTCACTGGCCGGCTGGTGAGCGAGCTACGCCTGCAGGCGATTGTGGAGCTTTTCAACTCAAAAGGCAGATAAACACATGTTCCCTTTAATCTATAATGGACACTTGTGCTGTGGTATTTAAACAAACTATCCGTCAACAAGGAAATAAAAGCCTCTTGTCTACGACCGGTCTCTAGAGAGCTCCAGCCAGCTCATAGCGGTCTGTGAGCGTGACCGCCTGGGCTGGCGCTAGCTAGCTGTCATGGCAGTTTCTAAACTCTGAAAACATTGGAACAAATGTTCGATTCGCCATCTAATATTGTAAAACTGTCAATATTCTAAATCTACACTGTTGATTTCTCTCCTCAAAATGTTCAGAAGTGACTTTAGTGATGAAATGGCTACGAAAAATGTAAAAAACGAGCCTTTTTTGGCTGTTGTTGTAACCGTAGACTGTAGCGGTCCAGCGCTTTGCATTGTGGGATACAATAGGCGAGGTAGACTGGTCCGGTGCATACTGGAGATTTTTTCCAAAACAGTATGACATCCAGGTATTTTTGACATACTGTAGATTTTGCTTTTGTTTGCATACTACATGCTACATTTTGGCCAAATCAGTACGTACTACTAGTAGTACGAGGTTTAGAATGCAGCCCCGGACTCTTCTAAACTGATGCAGAAGTGTTCGCATACGTGACGGACCGATGATTTACCCATTATGTAACTAATAGTTTTCAATGCAATGCAGCAATAATGATGTTGATGACAGATCGATGTGTGGCCACTGTGCTGCTGGGAACTACAATCTCACCTCCACACTGATCCTCTTCTCTCCGTACACGGACTCTCCGACCACCATGTTCTTGGTCACCAGAGCGTCCTCCTTTCCTCTGCAGATGAACACTCCTGAGTGGACACAAACACACCACGAGTCAGTGTCCGGAGGACTTGAGTCAAATCAAAATCTAGTCCGACAGATAAGAGATGCTGAAAAAAGTCAACAGCTCAATTCCGTCAGTTTATCTAAACATGGATGTACGCTTCCTCTGGTTTTATACTGCTACATCACTTCACATCTGCATTACTTAGTTCAGAATATGAACAAAAGAAACAGTACTATTACACACCTTCATGTCTGTGTGGCTCAACCACGACCTTCCTCCCTGCTCCAAAGCCTCCTCTGCCTCCCCTCCCTCTTGGGGTACCTCTGCCACCTCCTCGGCCCCGAAATCCTCCACCGTCTGGGGACCTGAAACTGCCACCTGAAACATAGACAGACGTGTTTTAATAGAGAGGACAACTTCAGGAACAGCATCTGCACCCCGGCTGCTAATACAAACCCACTCATGCATTTATGGGAGGTTCTACTCTAAATGTATTGCGTTCATCATAGGGGCTTCGCATTTCTCCAAATCCACGATTCGATTTTTGATTTAAACCTGCTATTGTTGGACTATGGAGTCTTGATTCATAAAAGGTCAACAGATCATTGGTTTTATGCCCCGACAACTGTCATTTACACTTTCAAGTCACTTTCAAGAACTGAACTCCCTTTTTATTTAGAAAGTGTTTCAAAAATTAGATTACAACAGTCTACAACATAAAAAGCTGCATCTTTTCAAAATCAGTATGTGTGTGACCCACCTCAGTACATAATCATTACCAAAACAAAACAGAAATCCTTCTGCAGTACATTACAAGTGTGCTGTAATCTACAAAAATATGGTGTTGTCGTCATTTACTGCCGCGCTTGTTTCCCTCCTCTTATCGCTTTTTGTCACCCATTGGTGTCACCGAGGACGGAGGCGGAGCTAGTGGTCCCGCTAGCTTGCCGCTACTAATATCAGCTGCTCTGATTCAACAATGTTGAGCAGAAAAAAAGTGCATGTAGGCTGAAATTCAACCGTGGTGTTGTTCATGTGATTTCTTTGATAGTTAATTTAATACTTAGATAGTAACTTTATTGATCCCGAGGGAAATTCAAGATACTGCATGCATTTATCTGTATTTTTACTTCTATTTTTCTTATAACTCATCTATGTTTATATATATTTTTATTCTAAAATGGAACTGTATTTTCCCCCCGGGATCAGTATAGTATTTCTGATTCTCATATCACTTATAAACAGTGTATTCTTGGTAAATCAGCACCCCCGCCAGCACATTAGTAATAGTAAAGGTGGAGAGTGGTACTGCAGGAAGGTAGATGGCGAAAGGCTTCAGAACAAAACAAATCACAAAACGATAATAAATTCAGATGAAGTTCTGTGAGAAGTTGATGAAAGAAAAGCTGTTAAAATCAGGAAGACAACACAGTAACTGTAGAATGTAAACACGTTATGGTAAAATAATACTTTAACACGTGCTCTTTGGTGGATTATGTGTTTGCCGAATTACAGGAAATGCTTGGACAGATTCAGAAAAGATGGTGAGTCTAACGTTATCGGTACATTTGATCGGTAATTAGAGCCGCGCTGTTATTTCCTTGTTTTTTTAAGGGACTTCTGCTGATGGAGACACCAGCTAAGAGCAGGACTGTGGTTCATGACCTGCTTTAATCTTCTTTTCAACTTCACTTGTTGACTCCCATCCTTTTGGTTATCAATACAGTTGATTTTTTGACCGCTTGCTCCACCAGCAGCAAAGTTATGACCGCCTGCTCCCACGGGATCACAATCCTGATGGCGTCCTCTAAAGCAGAGTGCTGCACACACACACAGCTCTGCGGTCGCACATCGACGCAACTCACTCATCTTCATCATTCTTAAAGTATCGGCACTAATAAAATGGGGTATCGTACCATTTTTAACTGCCCGATATCTTTCTAGTATTGGTATACTGTGCAACCCTAAACAACACTATGCGTGTGTGTTCTTTACTGGAGAACATCCTGTGTCCTGTAATTGCTTTAAAAAGGTTGTCGGCATGCCTGATTAACTACAAAAGCTTTGCATGAAGTTGGCATGAAAGTTATAAACCTTGATTCTCTAATCATCCACTTCCTCCAGCCTCACCTCTTCCTCTGAATCCTCCTCGTCCACGGTCACCGAATCCTCCGCGTCCTCCCCGGTCGCCGAATCCACCTCGTCCTCCCCGACTTCCATAACCTCCTCGTCCTCCTCGGTCCCCGCGAGGACTGAACCCTGAAAAACAAACACAGATAACAGGGGGCATTAGAGCCTCCACATGTGGCTGAAGGAGCTACTGTGCACCTCTTCAAAACACAAACAAGATTAAGACCACATGGACTGCAAGAGCTGTGGTTTGTCCGCCTGGGCTGGAAAGGATTGTTACTAAATACATGCAGCAAGTCGAAGAACAAAATTGATGTCACATGGACTATCGCTGCAGGACGTATAATCTTAACCTCTAAAGCTCCAGGGTGCTGGAAGGTGTGGTTCTCCTAGACAGACATACCCAACATAAATCAAGAATAGCTCCACAACTAAAATGTTTTCTAGATTAGACAGTGGATAACACCATTATAGCAATGATGCCATGCACAGAGATGTCTCTGAATTAATTCAGCAGCTCCTTGACTATAACTGTGCAGATATAAATAACATAAAGCACATAGATGCTACAAAGGTTTCGGTAAGGATAGGACCAGGCAGACTCTCCATTTGGCCACTTGGATACTTAAAGTGTTTTCTACCTCTTGAAAGGGAATCTGGTTATAAAATACTACTGATATAAACTACAGGAGGCTATGTGCACACAATGCAGCCTTTGGTCATGACATTTACCCTGTGCATCATCACATTTTACCATTGTGCACAGTATAAAAATCAATAAAAAGAAAAACTAAATTGTATAATTTTGACTCCAAATGGAGTAGTTTTATTATAATAATGAAATATGATCAAGTACAACTTAGATAATAACAGATAAGATCAATAACAACATTTAATAAAAATCTAAAGTACAATTTCCCATGCCTTGATTTTGTAACTAAAATGTTGAAATCATTTTCAAACAAACATTGTTTGGACAAGATACACTTGGAGTGTTGTTTTAGTCGCGTTAAGGCCTCGTCTTTTAGGAACTATTTAGAAAAATAGACCACCACCGCATTTTATGAAGTTTATAAAAGGCAGTGCTTTAACACAGCTCAGACGAACCCCGTACCGTCCCCGTCAGGTAAAATAGGTTTATACACTACACAAAAACCTGCATGTTATTTCCACACAGAGGTGCTCTATCACCAACCAGCTGCTGCAGAGGGAGATGTGGCAACATGTGGTCAAACACTCCGCAGTGCTCCTTTAAACCTGACCCAGGGGGACGGTGGACACATCGTGGGGAAACTCTGAATTGCAGCAATACTTTAAATTATATATAAAACACGTTTCTGATTGTTTTTGAAAGACAGTTTCACCGTATTTATCTATATAACAAACCAGGAGTTATCACACTGTTATATAAACTAAAACTAGCTAGCTATACTAGCAGGTAGCATAACTGCGATGTTACTTTATTTTATACACATATCACACAAAATATCACAACGTAACGTTACATCCACATCTCTGGTTTTAGTGTAAAACAATGATAGGACACTAGGAACACAGACTCCGGTGAATACAAACACACGAGGTTCCTGTCCGGGCTAATGCTAATGCTAGCTCAAGCTAACTGTGGATCTTTAACCTCGTGGTGCAAACAATAAAAACAGCTTCATCTACAGATGTCCGCGGAGCACCGTAGACTATGAAACACAGGTATGTGTTTCATAGTGTGTTTTTAAATACATGTATGTGGTGATGGACTATGAGGACTGGTGGCTGGTTTAGTGCTGCAGACTGAGGCTCAACACGTGTGTGCAGGCTGCACGCTGTGAACAAGGATTACCTCATTATTAACGTTAGCATTGCACTTTAACTCTTACAGTTCACCCACATTAATGTTAGAAAGCCTACACACACTTAGCAGCACTTTACTCTCCGGTGAAAACAGTTTACGGTGGTTTTACCGGAGCAGCGTGGCAGTGTAGGCCGAGCACACAGCAGATAACTACAAACACACCATGGATAGCTCAAACAAGTACACACACTTCACTTTACTTTATATATATCTTAGATAAGTATATAAAAACACAACCGTGTCTACTGTACCTGGTCTCATGTTATCTGATGTAAATCGTTGTATCAGTGCAGCCGACGGGACTCGTGTGCGCCTCCTCTCCGGTAGATCTCAATGAACGTGGTGATACTGTGACGATGACCACATGTGCTGGTACTTTTACTTCTTCTTTGCGTGTTTTGGCGGATTGCAGCAGCAGCTTGTATGTGCATACCGCCATCTACCGTACCGGAGTATGTAGGACAGGATCTACTTTACCTTAGTCTGTAAAATAAAAATAAAATAAATAAAATAAATAAAATAAATAAACAGAAACAAGCTATATTCTACTAAACAATCCTGTGTTTATTAAGAAATGTATCACCACTATATGTGAAGCTACTTCTTCGATGAGATAAGATAAGATGAAATAATGAAATTAAATGAAATAATAAAATAAAATGAAATGAAATGAAACAAAACAAAACAAAACAAAACAAAACAAAATAAAATGAAATAAAACAATGAAATGAAATGAAATGAAATAATAAAATAAAATGAAATGAAACAAAACAAAACAAAACAAAACAAAACAAAATAAAATAAAACAATGAAATTAAATAATAAAATAATAATAAAAAAATAATAAAAAAATAAAATAAAACAAATAAATGAACTTAAACCAAAGAAAAAAAACTATATTCTACTAAACGATCCTGTGTTTATTAAGAAATGGATTACCCTACATGTGCTGCTTTTTTTTTTTTTTTTTTTTTTTTTTCTTCTTCTTTGCGTGTTTTGACGGATTGCAATGCCAGCTTTTAGGTGCATACCGCCACCTACCGTAGCGGAGTATGTAGGACAGGATCTACTTTACCTTAATCTGTAACATTTAAATAAATAAATAAATTAAATTAAATATCTCTCTCTGTCTCATATATATATATATATATTTAAATACAGTATATGTAATTGATATTGATAATGTTATAACAACAGCGCCATCTTGCGTCTCTTTGCGTCATCAGTCTGCATTTCCTTCAACGGCTGCTGATGCCGGAAGTAGCCGGTGTGTATCGATGACACGTCACTGAGGTCAGACGGGAGGAAAGATGGCGAGCAGCACCTATGAGAGTTTCAATCTGTAAGTGCTGTGAATTAACACCGTGACACCTCCTAGCTTTATCTGATGTTCACACTGAGTGAAGAGAGTCTCCGTCAGGACTGTGTAGTGACGCAGCTAACGATAGTAACCCGTAAAGACTATAAAGACTAACTACCTAGCTACCCGGTCGGAGCACACATCGTGTTACTGCTCCTCTAACCGAGGCTACGTCTCATTACACTCAAAGTTTACTCCACTAATGAACATTATGTGGATTTGATAGCGGGTCACCATTAACACCACTTATTGTAACAGGAGTGAAGCTACATTTAAGAAGGTTTAATGGATGCGACACTGAAACCAGCCGCTTCAACAAGACTGCAGTGTTGCATTAGCACAGAGAGCTAACAGGTACTTCCTGTCAGCTCTCTGTGTTGTCTGCCTCTAGCTGGCTCTGGCTCGCATTGTTCTGTAGTCATGGCGTTATTACACAGAGCCCGCTGCTGCTGCTGCTGCTGCTGCTGGTGGTGGTGGTATGATGTTAATACTTGTTGGTTGTGAAACAGCCCTTGAGTCTGTCTGTCTGTCTTTCCCACCAGGCGCACCACACCAGAGAAGTTCTACATAGAGGCTTGTGATGATGGATCCGAGGACGTCATGGCTATTGACAGGGTGTCCACTGAGATGACTCTTACAGGTAAGCTACAGATTAGGTCATTGAGCTCCGGCACATGTATAATTGAATGAGAACAAAGACTGTAGCAGTAGATACTGTATATATGTGTGTGTGGATGGCTTACTGAACAAGCCTACCAACAGGGCCCCACCTACAAAATGTCACTCAAAGGGAAACATACCAACTAGGAAGAGACTCAAAATGATCACAAAGAAACATAAAACAACTGCAAAGAGACACAAAACGACTACGAAGAGACACAAAATGACTACAAATAACACAAAACAACAACAAAGAGGCACAATACGGCTACAAAGAGACACAAAGCGACTACAAAGAGACACAAAACAACTACAAAGAGACTCAAAAACAACTACAAAGAGACAGAATGACTACAAAAAGACACAAAATTACTACAAAGAGACACAACATTACTACAAAGTAACACAAAACAACAATAAAGAGAAACAAAACAACTACAAAGAGACACGATACAACTACAAAGAGACACAACATGAATACAAAGAGACTACAAACAACTACAAAGAGACACAGAATGACAACAAAGACACATAATCACTACAAAGTCACACAAAGCAACCACAAAGATACAAAACGACTACAACAATGATAACTTTGCTATCTGTTCTCTGTCTTCTATTATTTGTAGCTCATATTAAAAGGGCAGTTTTAAGGCATCACTTTATTCTCTGATAATTTTTGATCGGAGTTTGTCAGAGAGTATATAATCAATTAATCAATAGAGTAATTCAATGATAGAATATGAGTTCAGATCATTCTACAGCTGTTTGTCTTCTGAACACACTGTCACTTAACCATTGTTGTGTCCCTGCCTTGGTCCTCAGTGAAGAGGGACATCCCTGCATCTGCTGAGACCAGGCCAATACATGGACTCATGGGCACTATACGTTTGGTGGCAGGTAAGTGCAGTACGTTATGCAGGGAAGTTATGGGACATATGGCAACCATCGGGAGGTTGTGGTGAGCTCTGCGGTGCATTTTCATTTCCAACCCCCTGTTTTTGTTAGGCATGTACCTGGTTGTCATCACAAAGAAGAAGAAGGTGGGAGATCTGCTGGGCCATGCTGTGTGGAAGGCTCAGGACTTTGACATCATCTCCTATAAAAAGACAATCCTTCACCTGACAGACAACCAGGTAGGATCCCATGGCTCCTGGTTGTGCTTGTGGCAGGGAGAGCTAGATGATAGAGCCCCTTAGCTTACACTCAGAAGTCGGAGTACCCAAAACTAAAATGATTTGTTCTGCTATCTCACACTAGTTGTTATTAAAACTATGCTAAAAAATGAATTTTTCCTGCTAAAATCTGGCTCAAGTTTGGCCAATCCAGTACTGATGGATTCCTTAGGTTTTCTAGTTTCATATGATATCTGTAGCTTCACTCTAGCTCTAACCTGCTAGAGCCTCTAACAGACAGTAAAGTCAGTTGGGACTGCCAGCTATCATGCGGGTCTCAGAGGGTCACATATAATGGTAAAATGATTTAAGAATGTGACAAAATGTGAGTTAAATCGTACGTAGAACGAATGCATAGCCATGATTTGTCTGACACCAACGGGACAATAACGTTACTGGTCAAAAAAAAAGGGCAGCAGCTACTGGGCCTTCCTGTAGCGGGGGGGGGGG
>CAKAOH010003164.1:6901-28800 GCA_916701665.1 Sebastiscus tertius
CCCCCCCCCCCCCCCCCGCCATTACTTGTATACTACTCTAACAGTGCAATGAACAAATTTCTGCCACTCTTTAAATATTAACACCTTTAGCTGACCATCTAGTCCAGTGGTTCTCAACCTTTGAGTTGCAACCCCCCAGAATAATCAGGTTGGTGTTCGTGATGCCCCCGCCCTGCGTAAACAGCGGTTTCTACGCACCTCCCCCTGATGATTGAGTGATTATTTATTATTAAATATAGGCTAAATAAATAATGCTTTGTTTGTGATGAAACTTGTTTAGTTTTAATAGCTAACACCTCAGCTTTGTCAAAAGTGCTCCAGGCACTGGATTTTTGATGCGTAACAGCGTTTCTTGACTTTTCCTCTCCCCCTGACCTGCCAGAAATCCCCTGTAAGAAAATCATGTGTATGCACACTTTGACTCTCAAACACGCTCAATAAAATCTATTCAAAAGATAAATTATATCAATGGTACAGGCGATGTAACGAAAAAACATTCCCCAGTCTAAAATATTTTATTTTTAACGTCATTTGACTGAGTCCCCGGTTCACCCTTCCGGGAGAGTTACTGTAGCATCCACAGTGCTGCTTGTAGTGTCGAGGACATATGGAGCCACATTCCCAGTAAAAGTCCGCCACCACCACTGCATCATTTATTTAAGTAGGTTGTCAGCTGTGTGTCTGCCTGACGTAACGATACTCTCTCTGTCGCCTGGCGTAACTTTAGTGATTGTTCGACAAACAGTGTGCGTGTTTGTGCTACGTTAGCAGCTGTAGCACTGCTGGAGGCTTCGTGCTCCCCGTAGCCACACACATACAGTCTGTCGGCACGGCGTAACTTTAGCGAGTGTCCGACCGACTGTATGTGTGTGTCGGCGGTGAGTGTGGGTTTGTCAGTGGCGTTATAGCCGTGAACGTAGCTGTAGCAGTGTGTGTACAGTTTACTTGTCAGTGAATAAATGTTACGAGGCTGCAACTCCTCCCATCTGTGCTCCACTCAAGACCCGAGCCAACTTCCTGCATCTGTAACTCTGACTCTCTTAAGGTGGACCAGCTTTTCTCCTCAAACTGACAAGCTGCTGCTCTGAGTTTTGCTCAGCTTTTTTTTTATTTTTTTTTTTATTAATTGTTAATATTTCTTTTAACGGATAGCGTTAATCGGTTAAAATTCTTAATGTTGGTTGACGGTTAATTATTAACATCCCCAGTTTTAATACAAAGTACTTTTTACAACTACCTGCATTTGCAAAAGCATCTCCTTTTTAGTTTAGGTGGCTTGCTATTTGTTGTATGTTTCACTAAAAATAAGCATCTTGGGTTTCAGTAACATTATGAATTTAATGTTTGCTACTGGCTAATAAACTTAGACCAACTTCTACAATCCAACTGAAAATTGACACCGCAACAAAACACAAAAAGTAAGCATTTCATGTTATTAAAATGATTTCTGCTGAGAGCTTATCACATCTTCACTCAGGAGTGGGAGTATTGTTTGTAAACTTGACTGCTCTTTAAGACAATAAATCATAATCAGGTGACAGAATCAACATGGACTTGAGAACTAATGTTTTGGCTGCTCGGGTCAGAACAGCCTTTATTAAATGAGGACTTACCAAATGACTCATTGACAGGCAGATAGGCCTTGGTAACACGCATTGGGGTGCCCATGACACTGATCTCCTCAAACACGTGACCACGCCTCCTGTTCAACACACCGTAGATCCCACCCAATGCAGCTTCAGGACACTGCAAAGTAGACAGGAGATATTGAGTCATACAGACAGCACTCACATTTGTGAAATGACAGGCAAGTCAACTATGGAAAATAGTTATGGTAAATACCTGTCAATGTCCAACAAGTAAAAACCTTCCTACTACATCTCCAGTGGCACTTACCTGGATTTCCACCAGGTAGATGGGCTCCATTAGCCTGGGCTCAGCAGTGAGCTCGCATGCGTACAGAACTCTGCGAGCGGTGGGAATAATCTGACCACCACCACGGTGAATAGCATCTGTATGCAGGGTCACATCATGGACGTTGAAGCGAATAGCACGCATGTTCTCTTCACAGAGGACACCCTAAAAACAACATGGAGACACCAATTGTAGAATAAAAAAGAAAAGAAGTATATTCAGAAAACAAGATTCTCTCCGAACTTGACTGTTTTAGTTCAGTGCAATGGACAATGAATTCTTGCCTACTCTGGCCCCTTACCTCCTTAACTGCCCACTGGAAGCCAGCCACGACACTGTCCTTGATCTCATTGAGGTACTGCACTCCCTTGGTAACGTCGATCAAAAGGTTGGGGCCAGTTCCATCGGGTCCGAAGCACCAGATCTTTCTGGCCTCACCGACATCCCACTCGTACTTGTCAGCAAGGTAGCGGGCACGGGTCTTGAGGTCTTGACGAGAGGAAACCTCACCCTTCTCAATATCCTCTGCCAGGCCATCTGGCAAGGGACAGGCCTTCATGAACAGACGGTTGTGCTTGTTGGGCGACTTTGACAGACACATAACACTTGACTCTGCAGAGACCGTCTCCCTGTAGGACACCACTGGATCGGATTTCTAAAAAGAAAACAATAAGTTTCAATGCAAAAATGTTCACCTCGAGGGATAAGATCAAAATGACATCTTTCACTGCTAGAAATTTGATTTTTTATTTCCTTTTAATTACCTTGAGTGGAATGCAAGCATGATCCTCCTCCAGATCCTTCAGGCAGATCTCCAGATGTAGCTCTCCAGCCCCAGCAACGATATGTTCTCCAGACTCCTCAATGATGCACTGCACCATAGGATCGGACTTGCACAGACGCTTCAAACCCTCCACCAGCTTGGGCAGGTCGGCAGGGTTTTTGACCTCCACAGCAACTCTCACCACAGGGCTGACGCTGAACTTCATCACCTTCATGTTGTGAGCCTGCTCATAGGTGGTGATTGTTCCAGTCTTGACAAGATACTGGTCCACTCCAACCAGACCCACGATGTTACCGCATGGCACATCTTCAATGGGCTCAACATAACGACCCATCATCAAAATGGTCCTGGCAAAGAGCAATGGTGTAAGTGGTAGGAATAGAAGACAATTCAGATGTGACCAATATCTGATAAATTGACTTCACATAACTGATTATACATATCAACAAACTGATCCAACTGATCAGATGTTGAAACCAACCTCTGAATTGGCTTCAAGAAGAGATCGTCCTTCTTTCCAGGGACGAAGTTTGGTCCCATGATGCGTACTTTCAGGCCAGTGGAGACAGTACCAGAGAACACGCGACCAAATGCATAGAAGCGACCCTTGTCAGTGGTGGGGACCATCTTGGAGATGTACACCATCAAGGGAGCCTTTGAGTCACAGTTCTTGATACCTGGTTAAAAAAAAAAAAAATAAATAATTGGCCTGACAATCAGTTCAAGAACTACTACAATCTGGCTAACCTGCCCAGGTCTCGCCTTGAGAGATTATGGTTATTATGCAATACGCTTCATACCCATGGCAGCTTCATCATCTCCAGGTCCTTCATAGAGCAGTTCGCAGCGGTACTTCTGGGCAGTGACGGGGGAAGGCAGGTGGATGGTGATCATTTGAAGAAGGGCTTCTCCGGCAGGCAGCCAGCGGCGCATCACAGCCTTCAGGAGTGGCTTACCCTCCTTCTCCTTGTCCTCAGTATCCAACTTGATTTCCAGCTTCGTGATCAGTTTGGCGGTTTCCTCCTTGTTGAACTTCATGATGGCATCGAACACCTAAAAGGATGTTAATTTGAATTAGTAGACTGCAATTTAACATACCAAGCCAAGAATATAAAAGCAACCCACAGTTTCTGTGCCCTGCTCAGAGTGAAGGTCATCATCACTGGTTATTCAGGTCAAAGTGAAGAATATTCAAATCATCACTTGCAGGGCACACAGTAACTCATCTATTTTGCTCAAAGTTTACAGATGCAGGTTTACCCAATTACAAAATTTACACATTTGAACATCGCTGCCTTGTAACTGAACCACAACAATACTATTTTAATAAAATCAGTCATGTTACCTTGTAGATGGGGTCCAGGACAAGAGCAACAAAAGTACGGGGGTACTTGGTGCCATCAGCTCCAGTAGCAGACTTCAGGAACTTTCCAGTGGATGAATCAAAGAACCTAGAGTAATACAGAAAAATGCAAAGATTTACAAACGGCTACATCGATAACAGACCGACATTCTGTTAAAAATTAAATAAATAAAGTCAAAAACATTTTAAAACAAGCTACTTTGTGTGCTCCCATCCCTCTTAAGCGGGATTTGTGTGAGACGTCCCACTTTGCTACATTCCCCAATCGCGTGCGCTTCATTTGGTAATCAAGCTCTGTCTTAGAGACTCACCTATCACCCCACAGCTTCTTCATCATGTCTTCCACCTTCTTGCAGTGCTCAGCTGGGGTCATCTGGGTGTTGCCCTTGGCAGCAAACTTGGCAGCATACATCTCAGCAAACTGCTTCAGGGTGAAAGCCCAGCCATGGAGTCCAGAACCAAAGCCAACGGTACCAATGTCTGGCTCGACCTAGGAGAGTTGACACCACCACATAAGAACATGAGTATATTTTAAGAGATTTTTCAGTTTTTTAATTAAAAAAATGATGGTTGTTTCAGAGTGGTACAGTCTATAAATTGGGAAACAGGAGTTAATTGATCACAACATTTTTGTTTTGAAATGCACCGGACAGAAGTTTGAGTCCTTGATCCAGACATAACAAGGCCAGTGTGATGCATTTCAGATAAAAGGTTCAGACAGCCACTAACCGTGATTTTTCCCATGGGTCCATCTTCATCTCCATAAGTGCAGATGATGACGTTGACTGACTCAACAATACGCTGGAATGTCTGGAAAAGGTCTTCAGCGCCAAGCTGCAACTCCAACAAGGCACGGTCCATCTTGTTCATCATCAGGACTGGCTTGATACGCTCAGCAATGGCCTGACGGAGCACGGTCTCAGTTTGCACACACACACCTGGGAGGGTTACACAATGAGACAATTTGACCTATGGGAAATGTAATGCAAGTAATTTCACACAACGTTCACACTATGGTAAACATAGTGGAAAGGACACTGCCAATTATTTACTTAGCAAATCAGCACTCAGTTTTGATGTGCACATTTTAACACAAGGAAACTTCTTGTGTGAAGAAAAAGTGTGCACTCGTGAAGTCAATGAATTATTAGCAAACTGCCCATGGGCCTTGATGAGCACATATTTTGTAGTCTTAACACAAAATCAAAGTCAACATTAAAACACATCAAACTACTTTTACATCATTGTGAATCTGATCAAGCAGTCATGTCTAATTTTATATACCTGATAAAACACTGACTGGTAGTGTAAACGTTTATTTGCATTTTATTTGCACTGGTGTCCCCCTGTGTTTTTTTTGCTGGTGGACTAAGGAAAAAAAAGAAAGATAATGTGTAAAATTGAGAATCTAGTTGGAGCGTGCACACTGGCTACTAGGGCTGGGTGATTAATCAAATATAAAATATCAATTGTGATTTTGGCTTCCAACGATTATGAAAACAAGCTAATCGAGATAAAACTATTATTGTGCCGTATTCTCTTTCACAATGATGCTCTTGTTTTGTCTTGTTATAGATCCAGCGCACCCTTTTCCTTTATAACCGTGCTGTCCTCAGTGTGGTGATGTTGGCAACTCACCCGACCCCGTCTCATTTACCATGCTTTGTGAGTGTGACTTTTAGCCTTGTCATCACCATTCACATCTATACAACCAATGTGTTTATGATTAAATTGTTTACTAGAGAACAAAGTTCTTCATAGATCTAGTGTCTTAATTTGCTCTCAAAGTGCACCAGCTTGATCATTTAACTTTAAAATGTTAAAAAGTTTCTTTCTAAATGCTTGGTCAATGCTTTGTGATTTCAACATTGACCTAAAATAATAGTGATTATGATTGTTGCCATAATTGAGCAGCCCTATTGGCTACTGAGGATTGTTGAGCCTCGTCCTTACCAGACACGCAGTCCACTACAACCAGGGCTCCATCGGTGACACGGAGAGCAGCAGTCACTTCAGAGGAGAAGTCAACGTGTCCTGGTGAATCAATCAGGTTGATCAAGAAGCCAGTGCCATCCTTGCTCTGCTTAATGAAGGCCATGTCATTTTCGTTCAGCTCGTAGAATAGGGAGATGGCGCTGCAAGTCGGGGACAACTTGTTAGACAAAGTCAGATGTCAAATGGAACAATTCAAATGTCACTAAACTTGTATTTTTCTACTAATAATTCACACTCAAAAGATTACCTGATTAAAAAAAAATAAACTAAAAAAATCTGTTAAATTGTAATATGATGCAAATATTTCTCCAGAGCGATACACAAAATATGGTTAAATAAATGCAAATATCAAAATAATCAAACTAATATAGAATGCAATCAACATGTGTTACATTCCATAAATGCATTGTAATTGCATTTGCCAGGAACTTAATGAATATGATGAGCTGAAAGAAAGGAAACCTAAACCCAGCCCTTAGTGTCCCAACATGTGTTCAGTACAATGTAGCATCACTGGAGGTTATTTAAGTGCAAAAAAGCAAACTTCTTCTTTTCAGATGTGTAAAACATTGACATTTTTAAAAGCCATTGAAAACAATGTTATGCTAAAATGCCAGCATACTGAATACTGGAGTAACCCATTAAACAGGTGACCAAGACAGGGATGTCCATGTTGATTCATTCTGGCTAGATGTGCAGGCATTGGGCAACACCAGTAATGTTGTTGAAGCACAGATTGATTTTAAGAAGTCCGATATGCATTACCTCGTAATATCACATTGACAAAATCTAATGCAGACTTGACATCCACCGGTATGAACTACACAGCACAAGTCTGCTGCTTATTTTTTAATACTGTTGCTGAAAAAACTTGCAAATCAATAGTAGGCAACTGAAAAAGCAAGCACATCCTTCCCACAGTTAACATCAGCAAATTGTTTTTAGACTGGCTGAAAGGATTGCAACAAGGAGACAGCCATGGTAAGATACACCTACTTTTAATGGGGAAAAAACAGTAGAAATTTGGCAGTGCCAAGAGTGCAGTTGACAAAATATCAAAATACTTACGTAGACTTGATGGTGATGCAACGTTCCTGCTCATCTTTGCGGGTGTCGGTGAAACGGGTCTCTCCAGCACGAGCTGAGGCGATGATGCCAGCCTTTGACACAAGCGAGTCCGTCAGAGTTGACTTTCCATGATCGACGTGCGCAATCACAGACATGTTACGGATGTTGGCCTTCTTGTCCATGATGGTACGGATCTGGTCCACGGTAAAGTTCACCTAAGAGAGGGAAAAACATCAGATTAGAAGATTCATAAAAAACACAAAAGTGCCCATGCGGCACAACAACATTTAGACTATTACCACATCAATATTATATTATCTTTTTTTGGAATAGTTTAAACAGTAACTTAGAAATGAAAAATGTGACACAAATGTGTGTGAACACTGGAATTCTTGACTTCCCACCTTATCTGTATTCTTTGTACATTGGATGCTACATCAATAATTACTTAAATTCCTATTTATTTCACCTAAATGTCACTAAACCTAATAAATGGGCATTTAGTTAACTCAGGCTATATTCCAAATTGCATAATTTCTCTTTTTACTTTAGTGCACCTGCCCTTACAAAGTATGTATACTGTTGTATACTGTTGCATGCAGTACGCATACAATTGGGACATACAAGGGTGGGAACATCAGATTAGAAGATCATTAAAAAAAAAAAAAACACACAAAAGTGCCCACTTGGCACAAGGAAGGGCATCCATTGCATATCGAAAAATGTGCTGCTGACGCATCATAAATAGTTCAACCCAGGGCGTTATCCGCCATCATTGCAGCAGCCAGGACAATACTGTTACCTCCATTTAACCGATTATATTACATAACCTCTTGTCTTTCTTCATCAATCTATCAGGTGAATAACTCATATCTTTCATAAACTGACAATATAACCCATAAATAGTAGAGCACTTCCACCCAGGGCGTTATCCGCCATCATCACAGCAGCCAGGACAATACCGTTACCTCCATTTAGCCTATTATATAACAACCTCTTCTCTTTATTCATCAATCTATAAGGTGAATAACTCATATCTTTAATAAATTCACAATATGACCTTTAATTGGTTGGTAAAAATAGGATTCAACCCAAGTAGCAGCCGGCATACTGTCGGCACAAATAGGCCACGTGTACAGACTTTGACACTGTGCTACATGCTAATAGCTAAGTTGAGAAAACGCCGGGCCAAGACAGCAAGAAAAGCCGGAAAATAACCCCCCCAGCTCGTTACTTCAACAAACATGTCGCTAACACCACAACAGACAACATCTTTAACAGCCACGTGTCCTAATTCAGCTGTTATTCACGTTTATCCATATTAGCTGTATTTCCCGGTTTAGTTAACGTCGGCGCAAAAGAGCCGGTGCTGTTAAAGTTAGCTACCTAATGTTAGCCATTTCAGCCTCTATGAGACAATCAGCCGGCACATTACCGCTCAGAACCGTCATAAATGCTTTTAACTTTGTAAGATCAGGTTGTCTGGAGTTTCGGAGCACTGGCGGTAAAGAAGACAGAATGGCTGCCATTTTGATCAAAGCCAAAAAAAAAAATCCCACTGATTTTAACATCAAAGTACGTATAATATCCGTTAAATGCCGGTGTTAATATTTACACAGAGGACACATTTGGTGTTCGGTAATGTTACAGTACTCAGAGAAGTATGATTAAACTCACCATTTTGACGGATGGTTTTGGATCCGCTTTAGTGGCGAAAAGACACAAGAAATTTTACAACTGCCCACCTCACGAGGTCATAGGCAGGGAAGAGGCCGCTGACGTCAGAAAACAAGGATTTATACTACGTGCGTCAGGGCCTGTGCGTCATCACGTAATATGACGCTCAAGACCATTTTTTCTTTCAAAACTTTATTGTTAACATATACATTATACAAATATTGCAGACATGTGCTCAACATAAATGTACAGTCAGGAATACGACTTTAGATAAGAAAAAACAGAAATCAAGATTCAAGATTCAAGCCCTTTATTGTTATTGTGTAGTACAACGTAATTAGATTGTGACAATCCCATAGGTGCTAATGAAAAGATAATACAATAAGAGATAGTGCAATATAAATATAAAACATATAAAATATAATACAATATAAAATATAAAAAATACAATATGTATATTGATGAGATGACAGTTTTGCCAGATTATTGCACAAAGTGTCCGTCAGATAATTGTATAATTGTTGCACAGTGATCAGCATGTTATTGCAAATATCTGTAACAGTAGATTTACAGTATTTACATTGCAAAAGTAACACAAAAGTGACCAACATGTTATTGCACATTTACATTGCATGTGTGTATTCAACATAAATGTACAGTCAGGAATACGACTTTAGATAAGAAAAACAGAAATCATAATGACAATTAAAATAAATAAGCTTCAGTAAAAAAAATAACAAGGGAAAAAGATACATTATTTTTATTCACTGTACAGTACGACTGCTTTTTTTCATTTTTCTAAGTTTGAAAGTTTTAATATATTTTTTAAATTCATATAAAAATCCAGTAAAATTGGTGGTGTTGGCATTTCTTTCTTCTTTCATTTGTGTATGTGAAACATTTACCATGCATAATGAGTAAGTTAACAATGAATGCAATGTTATATTTATCATGGTCAAAATGTAAAACGACATTTTTACTTTCAATTTCAATATTATTATTAGTTTTACACAATATATAATCTGTTATTCGAGTCCAGAATGTAATTGAATGTGTACAATGGAAAAATATGTGTGTTAAGGATTCTTGCTCATCATTAGGCCTACAAAAATTACATTTGTTTTCAATATCTGAGAATTTTGAAAAATATAGATTTATAGAATATTTATTGAAAATAATTAAAATCTTGATATGATTTCTCTCAAGACCATGTAGCTCGCTGCTACTGCTGCTGACCAAAGCAAGCTTACTTGTCAACAAAATCAAAGGAGCTTTATCATCATTCATTAGGCTAAAGTAATTGATTATTGTTCATTAGCTATTTATGTGAATTACTCTTTATATCCTTCCTGATAGTAGCCTGTTGGCCTAATTATGAATTCAGCAAAGATTCATTTTGTAAATACCTCACTGATCATGCCTACAATACCTTTGAAAATGTGCAGTTTTGTTATTGTACATCAATAAATATAATTAGCAGATGAATAATGGCTTTTTACTATGATACATTTATATATAATATACCCTTTGCTCCAATAAGAAAGAGAAGTAATGACTTGCCTAGCAGCCAAACTAAGTTCTTCCCAATTTACAACAGATTGTGATTAGTTTCAGACACCAGGGACTAAATAAGTCAAACATTTTGAGTCTGAGTAGACTATTACCACATCCCATTTGCACAGCAGCAGTCAATATTATGATATTATCTTTTTTTGGAATAATTCAAACAGTAATTTAGAAATGAAAAATTGGACGCAAATGTTTCTCCCTCGACATAATCATAAAAAAACAAAAAACAAAAAAAAACTTGAACCCTGAAGGCTATTTGTCATGGAAAATGTGTGTGAACACTCTGGCATTCTTCACTTCCCACCTTATCCGTATTCTTTGTACATTGGGACATCACTTTATTTGATATTGCTTTTCAAAGTACCTATCACCTATTACCTTGTTGTGTATCAATAATTACTTAAATTCCTATTTTTTTCCCCCAAATGTCACTACACCTAATAATAAATGAGCATTTAGTTAACTCAGGCTACGTTCCAAATTGCATAATTTTTCTTTTTACTTTTAGTACATACTGCAGCTGCCATTACAAAGTATACTTACTGTTGCATGCAGTACGCATACAATTGCGACACACTTCTTAGTTATAACATTGCACCTTCACCTTTGACCCTCTTGCTCATATATCCTTATATGTTACTTCTCATATATTACTTCTACCCTGGGTGTTGTGGTGTCTGACCATTTGCGTGTTTCTGTTTTGTAATGTACACCTTTCACCGAAATCATACTAAAATTTGAAGGCGTGGCATCACTGAGAGCATCACAGCTTTCAAGCCCTATCTCCAATCACCCTCTTCATCACCTATAAAAACTTAAACTTTATTACATTCATCATACTGTATACATAAAATGAACCTCTGCATTTAACCCATCCTAAGTATTAGGAGCAGTGGGCTGCTGTTAGGTGCCCTGGAAGCAACTTGTGTTTCAGTGTTTCGCTCAAGGACACTTCAGCATGCAGTAGTAGCAGTACGGACAATAAGAGCCGGGGATCAAACTGCCAATCATCTGGTTAAAAGACAACCTGCTCAACCCACTACAGCTGCCTAAAGCAAAGGGCCATGGCGTTTCACAAATTACTGTTGCTGGCCAGTACGGGGTCATAAAGCTGAGAGAAAATGGAGTAAACAAATATGTTAAATGCATCTAGGTTGTTATTAAAAAAAACAAATACAATAAAAATGACAATGAAGAACCATGTTTGACAGTTACCTATAAAAATAATGCAGAATTTCTCTTTTCAACAAACTCCCTTGCCCTCCCATACCCACCATGAGTGTTGTGTCACTATGACTTTGTGTTTTCCCTCTTCTTCTCCACTAGGTGGCTGGAGCTTCACATATTTCCCTGCCGTTAATTCTGGGGAGCCTAATAGCATCAATGAAGCTAACTGAAATGCCTTTTATGTAAGTGTTGGTGGCCCACTGCAAGTCCCTCGCTTCAGTTTAAAATGTAGATCATTTTGATTAACTAAGATCTGTTTCCTCTATTAAATGCCAGTAATCAAATCTCAGCACTAAATATGTAAAATTGGCATTTACAATCTAAACACAGCAGTAATGCCACACATAGAACTCCTTGAATTATTAAAGTAAAGCCAGAATATCAACGGTGTACATATACTCAAGTACTGTGTTAAAGTTTGAAGTTGTACTTTACTTTAGTTTTTCCCCATTTTATGCTAATTTATTCTTCTACTCCACTACATTTGAGAGGCAAATAATGTACTTTAGTTACTAGTTACCTTTCAGATTCATATTATTTACACAAAATATAAATAACCAATCAACCCTTATGCATTATTATAGATTAAAATCCCCCAGAAAGTGATAAAAATGACCCAACCTTTACCAGCTGCAACATTAAACTAATGCATTGCCTACACATGGATGCATCAATAATCATAATACACTATAGTGTATTGATAAAAAAAATACCAAGAACAGTATATTTTATTGTTATTATGATTATAAAACGATTATTAGATCTGATTGTTATAAAGATTCGTGTTGTGTTTGGCTACAGATTTCTATGTATTGTCAGATTTATTCACATCATGCTGCCTGATTATTTTATCTCCAGCAGATGGTGCCCCAACTTCACCTCCAGAAACTCCAGCTTTCAGGACACCAGTCCCATAAAAACACAGGTTCACTGTGTTATTGAGATTATCACTTCACCCTGTGCTGAATTAAACTGGATTATGTTGTACTCACAGAGGTGCTTTAAAGGGTAACGTTAATTTTCTTCATGGGCTCTGTGATAGAAAAACCCTTGATGTCTTCTTTGATCATGCTGGAATTAATCCACCATTAGTCTCCGATTAAACTACCCTAACAACGTTTGGCAGCCAACATTTATTCTTCTTCTTCTGATTTAATTGAACCCGGTGTACATTTGCTTTATAGCCAAGGCTTTCTTCAACTGTGTGGCTTTTAAGTACATATATGTTGAGACACAGAGAGGGAGAAGCAACAAAACAAGCTGTGTGAGAGCTCTGTTAGCTCTCACACAGCTTTGGTGGAGAGGGAAATCATTGAGAGCTGCTGCTCTGTTTTCCTTCAAAGGACATGTTTGCTTTAAACTTTCCGTGGCAATGAACAGAGGGAACGTGAATGAGGTTGTTCTATGTTAAAAAATCATCCAGGAATCTTCTTTATAATTCACTCAGTCTTCAGGTGGATGGGTTTCCAGTACCCCGTGTCATAATACATGTGCATTGCTCAAAGGTAATATGCTGTTTAATTTTCCTTTATTATGTCTTCTGTAATACATCAAGGAAAAGACAGGCTTTTATCTAATGATATCAAATATAACATTTTATAAATTGCAATCCATTTTTGTAGAAATATTGTTTATATGAATTTCATTCAGCATTCAGGGTTACATTCAATGGATGTTTTCTAGAAAATACTGTATCTGCATAATACCCAAGGAAGCATACACAAAGATGGTCCTGGACTAAAATTCTGCTTAAGTCATTAATAATAAATGCAGTTACTTTTAAATGTATAGTACATGTACATAGTACATTGAGTGTACAGATTTTTTTTTTGTGGGTTGTTGAATTTCACTTATGAATCTTTCCCCTCTTTGCAGATGTGTACAGCTTCAGATGCCTCAAGTTGAATCCCAGTTTTAAAATCATACTTCAGGTACACCTTTCATTATTGATAAAAAGCACTTTTGCCACAGCAAATATTTTTTTTTGTGGGACATATCATTCCATCTGTGTGCTGCAGTTTTCTATTTGAATGTTGAAAGTCAGCCCCCTTAACAAGCTACAGACGAACACATGGATGTAAGAAAGACAAGATGACTCATCATTTCTATAGAGCAGTGATTCTCAAAGTGGGATTTGGGGACCCCCAGGAATAATTAGCTAGAAATCATATAATTGTGCTGTCTCATTAAAAAGTGCATATCTACAAATGGGGACCATTTGCACCAATAAAACAAGCACATGGTGTCCATTAATCCCACCCATGTTAGCTTTGGACCAATAGAAACTCTGATATGATTGTGACACACAGCAATAAGTTCATTATTTTTTAAAGCGGCAGTAGGTAGAATATTTTTGGCATCATTGGGAAAAAAATCCATTATAACCTTTCAGCATATTGTAATTCAAGTGTTCTGATAGAAAACTAGACTTCTGCACCTCCTCATGGCTCTGTTTTCAGGGTTTAAAAAATCTAGCCCGTGACGGGAGACTTTGACCAATCATAGGTCATTTCAGAGAGAGAGCGTTCCTATTGGCTGTTCATTCAATGGAGGCAGCTGTCAAATCAAACTCCAATCAAACGGTCAAACTAGGCAGTGCTGATCAAATAAGAATCAATATTCTGTTACTGTATTCAGAAACAGTACACTACAAGATGTTTCTGAAAACATTTGAGGCGAGAAATAAACATTACAGTAACAGAATATTGATTCGTATTTGATCAGTGCTGCCTAGTTTGCCGTTTGATCAGAGTTAGTGAGTGATTGACAGCTGCTCAGAGACGGCCGGCTCCAGCTCGGCTCTGATTGGTTGTTTTCATGCACCTTCATAAAGGTATATCACTGGTATTAACATTCATTAGCATTGCAAATTTCCACACTGTGAGACTAATAAAGGATTATCCCATCTTATCTTATCTCATCTTATTGATAACATCCTGAAGATTGCATGAACACGCTACAGTCACAAAAGCGGTCTCTAAAAAGCATAAAATGAATCCATGATTCATATTCTGGGGGATGAGGAACAGAATTAGAAAACAATTAGGCCTAAAATGGATACAGACACACATGCATGCTCAAAAACCACAAAAATCAAACAAATATGACAGCGTTAATTACCTGTGAGAACAGGGACTAAACTGTGTAAAATTTGCTCATTTAACGCCATCACACTTGATCTGCTTGTCGAGCCTCGTGCTGTAGCTCTCAGCGTGCTGTCATATCTGAAAACACTCACACGGGATGATTGACAGGGAGAAATGGCAGCCTGAGTAATTGACTATGGATTGAAATGACACCAAACTTTTAGAGCGGTATGATTTCTCCCACAACAGTTATCCCTGGGAATGTTTTTGGTCTTGTTAAAATTCAAAGTTGTTGTGCTTACTTTAAGAACAGTCCACGTTCTGCTGGTGCTTTGTGTGACAGAAAGAGACACAAGTCTGACATACCGTGTCCACATATTTTCTTCAGTCTGATCCTCAGAAATGCACGCATTCCTGAAAGTCTTCCGATTTATCAGCCTCGCTCTCTTGCCTTGATCCTCATTTACTCCTCATGTGAGATCCCAAACACCACACACAGTGTTTAGAGGAAAATATAATATTTTTAATTAGTTTATAGTCAAAAATCTAGCTCCTGAAAGCAGTGATAATACTTCACAACATTGTTGAAATGATGTGCTTAAGAGCCCCAAAATAATTTTAAAAATATTCACACATTTGAACTACCTTGACTATAAATGATGCTCAGAAAGAGAACACAAGCACCTCGTCCCCCAGAGGCTCTCCAAGGTATCATTATGGCAAACAGCAAGTATGCACTATAAATAATAAATGAAGCAAATAAACACATGTTTCACATCAAATAACGGAGTACAATCCATTGCCATGTAAGCATCTATCTGCTTCTACTGGAGAGCCCTTTGGGTCAACCCCTGTTGTTTTTAAATGTGCAAATTGTTGGATCAATGTCTGCCTACAAAGTGCTTTACAAATGTAAAACAAAATTATTCTATTATCATATTTTACCGAAATGGCCTATGTTTTCACAAGCAAATTGTTGGAGCAGCTCTACTTGATCCTTTTGGTTAGTGGTGGAAAGTTATACGTTTACTCAATATTGAGGAAAGGTATAACTTCCAACAAACCCAAAGACATTTCAAATCAAACCATAGCAGTACACACAGGGAGAGATCCATGTTACTACAGATCATACAGACCTCCATCCATCTACAGCCATCCACTGGAGCTGCACATGGAGTTGGGAGTGGAGACATGATTTTTACAACTTGCCCTTAAGGTCAATACCAATCATTTTCATTCCACTCATGGCAATTTCAGTACCATCAATTACTCCAGCCGATCCTGAATTCAAATTGTTTTTATCTCAGATCATTATTACCTTGAAGAATAACTTGCATGCTTTTTTGTCCCGACCAATCTCTTTGCTCCGCTCAGAAACATAATTAACGCTGGTGTGAAACTTGTGCTCAGAATTAAATTATCATGCTCTGTTTGCAGCAACATCTCAGAATTAGTAAATGCTATAATGTCATTTGATGCATTGGGTTGAAGTAAAGGCTGAGCAGGATTTTATGGCACGTCACCTAAAGGTGGCGCTACAGCAACGTGGTCATTTTAAATATCCATTAATCAGTGCTAATTATGAGTCTGAGCCACTTAAAATTCTGCATAGTTCAGTCTTGTATAAAGCCCAAACATTCCTGGAGATGAATTAGGCATTCCTCCATCAGACAATCAACACAATTGGCTATCCCAGGGTGCATTTTGATGAAATCTGGATCCACATACAGACTTTCAAAGCATTTTCTGTGATTAAAATAGCTGTCTGTATTTTACTTTTTATCAAGCTCATTACTGCATGGACAACAAAGTGGCTCATAAACACTGTCGCCTCACAGGAAGAAGGTCCTGAGTTTCAGTTTCAGCCCTGCTTCAACCTGTAGAGTTTTATGTCCTTTCTGTGTGCTGATGTGGGTTTTGTCTAGAGGTGCAACGGTTCAACAAGCCAACGATCCGATTTGTACTGCGGTTTTTGGGTCACGGTTTTGGATTTTCACATTGGGGAGAAGAAAAACATAACCATTTCCAAAGTGTTTGAACTCCAAATTATATAAATTAGGACTTTCAATCGATTTAAATATTTAATCGCGATTAATTGCAATTTTTTAATTGCACATGAAATGTACTTTAAAGGGAGATTTCTCAAGTATTTGATACTCTTATCAACATGGGAGTGGACAAATATGCTGCTTTATGCATAGACGTCTTTGAAATAACGTCAACACTGTAACCTCTCCACATTCTGTTGATAATAGGGCTGTCATTTAATCGATTAAAATAGTTAATCGTGATTAATCACAAACTAATTGCACATTTTTTTTATCTGTTCAAAATGTACCTTAAAAAGGGAGATTTGTCAAGTATTTAATACTCTTATCAACATTGGAGTGGGCAAATATGCTTGCTTTATGCAAATGTATGTATATATGTGTTATTGGAAATCAGTTAACAACACAAAACAATGGCAAATATTGTCCAGAAACCCTCACAGGTACTGCATTTAGCATAAAAAATATGCTCAAATCATAACATTGCAAACTCGGGCCCAACAGGCAACAACAGCTGTCAGTGTGTTAGTGTGCTGACTTGACTATGACTTGCCTCAAACTGCATGTGATTATCATAAAGTGGGCATGTCTGTAAAGGGGAGACTCGTGGGTACCCATAGAACCCATTTTCATTCACATATCTTGAGGTCAGAGGTCAAGGGGGTCAATTTGAAAAGGGCCATGCCAGTTTTTCCTCGCCAAAATTTTAGCGTTAGGTTAGGTTTTTTAGTTTCATATGATGCCAGTATCTTCACTCTAGCTTTAAAACTGAGCCCGCTACAACCTAAAAATCGCAAGTTGCGTTAAGGCGTTAAAGAAATTAGAGGCGTTAAAACAAATTTTCGTTAACACGTTATTATTGGATTAACTTTTACAGCCCGAGTTTTATTGGCAATCACAACATCCTTTTGTGGGATTGCAAGAAAATCCAGTGGGAGAGAAAAGAGACAGGGATAAAGACAGAGAGAGGAACAGACAGAGGGATAAAGAGAGTACGGGATGACAGAGAAAGAGGAGGTGAGAGAATATAACAGCAGCATGGCAGGTTACAGGTACTACCAGTTGCCAAAAGTGTGATGAGTGAGAGGACACAGACTGCTGATTAATGATAATGGCAGCAGGTGGCAATGGTTGACAGCTTGTATTTAGTCTCATCTCACTTTTTCCTAGTTTGTGGGCATAAATCACTGAATGCAAACAAGCTTAAAAAGGCATTATGAAAACGAGCCAAAAAATTCAAAATGACTAATGAGCCACAGGATTCTTTCAGACAGCGACGCCACTTTTCTAGCAACTTTTTCTTTGAATAAACATTACTCAGCTGAAGCTATACAGCTCCTGGTAGTATGCCTCTGATAGCAGCCAGGTGATGGTGCTGCACTAAAGTCAGTAGGAGGATTTTATATGGGGCAGGTTACAAATACGTCACATGACAGGGAAGTCATGGGTGTTGATTTTACTGTGTTTGCACTGTGTCATCATGATGTAAACAATGCCAACATGGCTTTTCAAAATCCAAAAGCCAGCTTGGAGCCAGTGCCGTGGACAGCAGGCGGCTTATTTGAGCGCTGGGGTTAAACATTCACACAAAACTGAAAAGCTGCTGACATGCTGACTTTGAGCCAGCTTTTGTCATCGTTGAAAAGGGGCTTCAAAGTCATGCTACGCTGCGCCATCATATTTTCGTGACCTGATTTTGCTCATGCTTGTATTACTGTAACACTTTACACTGATATAAGCTTTGCTATTGTTGTTGTTGCTGCTGCCTCCCAAATTCCACCTGTTTCAGTTCTGCTCTTTTTCTGTGCACCCTGGAGGGTCGTCATTGCCAAGATAATTGCCATTGGGGGATTATGTGCAATGCTGCCTCCATGTTATTTATAACGTTGGCGTATGGTCCGTGCTGTGCTCTATTGCCTCTGCAGGGAGCATAGAGTACAACTAAACGGCCAAGTAAACCTGCATTGACCTCTGACCTCAAGATATGTGAATGAAAAGGGGTTCTATGGGTACCCACGAGTCTCCCCTTTACAGACATGCCCACTTTATGATAATCACATACAGTTTGGAGCAAAATGCAGTATAAATGTGTTATTTTCGCCTATACTAAAATGGTGTATTTGAATATTTCTACATACTGGGGTCCCTAAACAGTCTTGGAATAACATACATTGGGTATCACTGTAAAGCTGAGACTCTTGTGGCTCCAATGAGCCCAACTGTATTCATGTGTGATGATGTTAGTCCCCATAGTAGCCATTTCATTGTAGTGAGACCATTTTTTAAAATTTGACCTCCCTGTATAAAATGACCTGTGGTGACCTCTAGGATAATCACAGCCTCATGAAACTTTACAGCCACAAACTAGAGACCTATTCATTATATTATAGCATTCAGAGGATTGATGGCCTTCCTAGGTAGATTGACAATAAGGGGGTTTCTGAGCAGTTTCCAGAATAGAAGTGCTCGCTATCCAATGGCTGAAAAATGCAATTCTTGCAGAAACCTCCAAATGTCAAACGTTTTTGGAACCAAATCCCAGCATGGCCTTTTCTATGGTATTCCTCAAGGTCTTGGTGTCTTATAATGTGGTATTTTGGAGGGATTATTGATAATTTCAATCAATTCTCAAGTGATAAAAAAGGGTTAAATTTAGCACCAAATCTGTTTAACAAATGGTATCAACCCCAAAATTGCTGCAGCAACTTATGAGACATAAATGAGCATGTGAATGGCCATCATATACTTCAATTATGTTCTTAGCCCTTATACACTATCACAATTTATTTTAATTCATTCATTCATTCATTTTTTTTAAATTTCTGATTTATGACTAGAACTATTTCACACACCCTGAAGACCCTCTGTCCCCCCCTAAAAAAAGACAAAAACAGGTCTATGAAAAAGAGGGGAACATTTTGTTTGTATTTTCCTTCATTTTCAGTTAATATGTGGACTATGTACTTTGACATAACGTTATTTTATTATTATGTTCATTATTTTCAGGTTATGTTGCTGTGGTTTGGGATGGAGGGAGAGCCTTTATGTGTATGTCCATGATGTTACTATGCTGATTGTTTTGTGTCACAAAGTTACTGTGAGGAACTTTTAACTGGTCATTTAAGCTGTTTAACTTTGCATTTCCTTAAACTTTAAAAAAATAAAATAATCTATTTCATCATCTAATCACAAGTGTATGGAAGATTTTCTGATTCCCATGGAGAGCATTTTAGGCTTTCTAACACTGTTATCAAGTCTAAAACATCAAGTTTAAGAGAAATTGCTTTTGTCTTTTATGGTCTGTATAACGCACGATAAGAAATTATCTTGAACAAAACAGTCTATTGTGGGTCTCAGAGGGTTACAGCAAATAGATAAATAGAAAAAGCAGATACAATCATCACGGAACCGATAACAATTTTATCAATCTCTGCTGCTATGAGAATAAATTGATTTACCTGCCAGACAGCTATCTGAACAGTGTGGGACAATATCCTCTGAGGCTTTTTCTCTCCTTTCGTTTTGGCCACAATATTGAAAAATAAGAACGATGGAATGAAATTACTGATTATTATCAGACTGCCAATATAAATGTAATTATTTTTCTAACGACACCGGGATTAATTTAATTTTAAAGAAAGCACTCAATTTAGAGCCTCAGGCAACACTGGGTTGATGACTAATATACTGTATATATAATACTTGATGATGACTAATATGATGATGTTTGGGCTTTGGATATAGACACAACCTACTTTAAACATAATTCCTATACTTAAAGCTGTTGTTGTTGATTATCTTTAACATATTTTCACATCTGATTTTATCCATGAAAATTTACCAGAAGAATTACCTTGGAGCAGTCTAGACTACTTGATTTATGAAATCATTTAATTAAAATATAGGGTCAGAATTTGAAGCAATAAACTTGAAGAGCAGAGCTGCAGGCAGCTCAGTCATCAGGGAAAAATGTTGACATTTTATGTCCCTGCAAACCTCGGGTATGTTGAATGTTTGCATTCAATCTGATCATGGATGTATAAAGAGAACTGGATACAGCATTGGAGGTGGGCCCATGTTGCTCAGTGGTGCATGAAGCCAAAATGACTCGACTGACAAGTGATAAAGTACCCGGATCATCCGGCGATCTTCCATCCATTAGGCCCATAGAGCAGGAAAGGCAATAACTCTGGTTTCAGCTATTAGTGCATTTTACAACTTTTAGGACCTAATGATTTAAATAAGGACTATTCAAATATTCATACTGGGAAGTTGATGTACCTCAAAAAACATTATCCACTGAGTTACAGACGTCTCTTTTCCAATGTAAGTCTATGGGTAAAAGTCTTTTTGGGATCAATCCACATCGCGTGACAGACATTGAAGTTGTAGTACCGCCGTTTGGCCACTACGAAAATTTGCCTCAACACCTTGCGCTCTTCCTGGAGGCTTGGGTTAGAGCAAGTGACACAGTATATCCAGCGACCGTTATTGACCGTGGTATAATAACGAGTATAACAATCGAGAAAGTCCACTTAGGGCCGGCAGGAGGGGTCAAACTAACACAGGACTCCCGTGTGAAAACAAAAGTCAGCATTAACTTTATGCTTGTAAGGTAACGCTACGTAACGCTACGTAAGAAAGTCAGTTGTTATTTATTTGCGTTTGTTATGTTGTTACGGTTGTTACGTTATTACTATTATAATATCACGAACCATGATATTTTTTCTCACCTTCACAACATTAACCACGTGGCAATGTACGTTTCTGCAAGCGTGATGAGAGACTAATATGAAACGTATTTATGAAACATATTTTTAATTCAGAAACGTCAACATTCAACGTATCTATGGTTTGCAGAAACGTACAATACCAACATTTTTTTCTGGCGACTGTGTTGATGCAGGACATGATGAAGAGAATATTAACAATTGCAAAATTGAGCTTTATTGGTAGGAGCAAAGTTGGTCATATCACTTCATACCCCTTGCTTTTGTCATACTTCTTCCTGCCATCACAGTGTAAACAAAAAAGGAAAGTCACTATCAAAGTAATCTTATGAAAATCAACTTCAGTTTTCTTTAGATACTGCCATTTATTTCTGCATTAAGGAGGCACAGCACATGTTTTCCATATGTATATATATGTATATATATATATATATATAT